>BDUI01045018.1:0-17403 GCA_002335545.1 Apodemus speciosus | reverse complement strand
GTCACTTGATGGCAATGTTTGGGAAGTGTGGCTTGCTGGAGGAAATATGTCACTGGCTTTGAGATTGGAAGCCTTGTGCCAGTTCCAGTTCAATCTCTCTATTTTATGTTCATGATTCAAAATGTGAGCTCTCGGCTTCCTGCTTGTGCCGCCAAACTGTCCCCATCACTATGAATTCTAATTCTCTTGGAGCCATAAGCCAAATTAAACTCCTTTTTAATATAATTTGCCTTGCTCATGGTATTTTATCACAGCAACAGAAAAGTAATTAATTGTTGGGGAACCTTGCTACTAAGGTGGCAGTCTGTCAWGATTGGATGGCTTTCTGAGCTTGGTGCAAAATGGGGGCCTCCATTTCTTGGTGGGGCTTCCYTGTCTCTGCCTTTCTTTGTCTGGAGAGTGTCCCTGAACACAGTAGCTGGCCTTGGATGGCTTTGTCTGAAAAGTGACCTTGTACAGACTTCTCTTCAAGGCTGTATAACTCAGCACACACATCCCACTCTGAGTTCCCACCCACATGATATTTAGGTGCTATATTGTATCCAGTCAGCCCTTCCTACTTGCTTGATGTCATGATCAGTTAGCCMTTTGCATCCATATTCCTAAAAAAAGATCCCTTATATAASCTACCCCTGCAACAATAAAGAGATTTGTCTCTATCTTTACCCCRCTCTCCATCTTTGTCCCCTCTCTCACCTTGGGCTGGTGGCCAACAGTCTCCAGGGAGAAAGGAGGCAGGGCRCAACTAATGCAGCACATAATTCAGCCATTGTTTCTCCAAGTGAGCYTTTACTTGRGCAGTGTCTTAGTTAGGGTTTTACTKCTGTGAACAGACACCTCTTATAAGAACAATATTTGACTAGTGATGGCTTACAGATTCTGAGGTTCAGTCYATTGTCATCAAAGTGGGAGCATGGCAGTGTCCAGGCAGGCACGGTGCAGGAGATGCTGAGAGTTCTACATCTTCATCTAAAAGTCACTAGAAGAAGACTGACTTCCAGACAATCCCACAGTAACATACTTCCTCCAACAGGGCCACACCTATTCCAACAAGGCCACACCTTCTAATAGTGCCACTCCCTGGGCCAAGCATATTTAAACCACTATGGGCAGTGTAAATTTAGACATACCCAATGAGAGGTGATTGTCTCAAGCCATGTTTTCAGTGAAGGACAGATTTAATTGTCCAGGCAAACAGCTGTGYCATTATGGTCTACTTGAGTAGGGACTTTAATGCAGACCTCAGTATATATCTCACAGGGTTTCTCTGGAAGACACACTAACTCAGTTACTGAGCTGTGACTGCTGACCATGGGGGGTATGCAGAGACTGTTCATGGGCTTTTGGAGCTCTTGAACATCTACAAGAAGTGAGCGAATACCTGCTCTATGGAAACTTCCTTAAATGAAGGGAAAATCATTTGGAATGTAAACAAAGAATATAGACAATAAAATAAAATAAAATAAAATAAAATAAAATAAATAAAAGAAAATCAAATTAAAGGTAAACAGGCTGGAGGCTTGTGACCCAAATCTATAGTCTCTTGCTTCATGTTTATTGTAAATCCAGAGCTAACACAGACACGAGACATAGGTCTGTGAGAATCAGGCCATCCTATTCTCTAATTACTGCTAGAATTTTGTCCTTTTAATTATTTCTCCATGTTTAATACACTATTGCTATTCTTTGAGAACTTTATGCRTGCTTACAATATATTTTGATCATATTCATTCCATACTTCTCTCAGATTCACCTCCATCTCTCTTAAGATGTGAGCCCCCTTCCTTTAAAAAACTTACATTAAGTCCAGTTCATGCTGCCCATATATACTGAAGGTGTCTGTCTACCCACTGGCCATGGCCAACCTACYAGAGGTCAAACCCTTAAACAAATYTGATATTCTTCACCTTCAAAATCATCAACTGCCAAGAGTTCTTAATTTAGATGTGGGAGCTCATAAGTTTGTACCCCTTCCATATTACAAAATTGAAGTACCTTGATTCTTTTTTGTGCAGACAACCACAGCTGCTATGAGCGCATGAACATGGTGGTCCTGTCACCTTCAGAAGACATTTTTTGATCCAATCATACCTGAGCTCTGGATTTTACAATCTTTCTCTTCCCTCTTTCATAATAGTTCTTGAACCTAGGGGGATATTGGGAGTAATATAGATATCTCATTTGTGGCTGAGAATTTCACAGAGGTTTGTTTGAGCTTTGACCACTTGTGAGTTTCTCTATTAATCACCATTCACTGCACAAAAAACCTGGCAAGGTCTGAGAAACACACTTATGTATTGATGTACAGATACGGATTTTTTTTTTTTTTGCCAGATTTACAGTAACAGGTGTGTGTTTCCTCCCGATACAGACCTTATATCCTATCAGAAAGTGCTTGCTTATTCCTATAACTTTCATGCTACTATTGAATCCATTCTGGTCATTTTTGAAGCTCATAGTTCAGAGACAGATGGGACTGTTGATTACATTTTCTCTGAGTAGACTAAATATCACCTTCTGGCACTATGAAAGCTAGCAGGAAGGAAACTTCCTGCTTAATACAGAGTTGATTTTTTCATGTTCTGTGGTCAGTGTGTGTGGTATCTTCCATATAGAACATTATCATCAAGTTCTGGTGGGCAACAAGGGGAAATACCAATAGCCTGCATTGTTTTGGAAGTCTCTAGGACACTTCTAACAACTCTAGGGGAAGAATCCAACACTTGGCACTGGGCTTTTACTTTGACAATTATGGCTTCTTGGGAGGAACCTTATTTTTTTGTGTAGGATAATTTCAATTCAACCCATTATATACATATATATGTACATATGTAACTACAAAAACATTTTTCATGTGGYTTTTTWAAACATCCTTAATGTTAGTTATCCCCCTTTCCTTCTACTCTGCACTTGCCTCTTTCTCATCTCTTCACTTAAGCCTTCCTCCCCAAATTTCCTCTTTATTTTCATATTAACCTGAATGCTACTACCCTTCTCTCTTAAGACCTTTYTGAGATTGGTCCTTTCTAGTTTCCTAATTACACAGGCATTACAATTAAACACACAGGTCTGGATATACAATAATGAAAATCGATCTGTCCTTTCTATTTTGCACACAAATAAATTCCAAATGAACCAAAGAACTTAATGGACTTGAAATTTTGAAACTTACAGAAGATAGAGTACATTTTAGAATATAGTCTCAGGTACTGTATTTTAGAACAGGTCTCCAATTATCCAGGAAATAGCAATCAACAAGCAGAACTTCATGAAATTAAGAAAAGCTTTGTTGCTGGAAAGAAAACTTTTAATTGAAGAGGCAGTCTACAAGATGGGAGACAATCTTTTCACTTATGTATCTGACAGAGAATTAGTGTGCAGAATATACAAAGAACTAAAACCCGAAACAAAAACAAAACCTAAACACCAAAACCAAACAAACAAATATAGAAACCAACAGCCTCCAAACAACCCATTAAAATTGAGATACAGATCTAAGCAGTATGGATTTTGGGGAAAGGGGAAGGAACACTTATTCACTGCTGTTGGGAGTATGAATTGGTGCATCCATTATAGAAATTAGTGCAGAGGTTCTCAAAGAGCTGGAACTAGGTTCACCACAAKGTCCAGTTCTATCATTCTCAGGTATAYACCCAGGGGACTCTTTATCTTCCTACAGAAATAGTTTCTCATCACTCATTGCTACTCTATTCACAATAAGTACAAACTGCATAGATATCCATCAACTGATGAGTAGATAATGCAAATATGGCACATTTTCATGATGGAATTGAAGTATAAATTTCTAGTTTCTTTGAAGACTCAGCTGTGTCTTGTGATATATTTCTGGAAGCTGTCTTATTTGGATATTTTACTGAAGCAGACATGTGGGAGAATGTTTTGCTGAAGCAGACACATGTGAGGATGTTTTGCTGAGAACAGTGACGTGGTGTTTTTCTGGAAGCTGTCTTGTGAACGGATATGCAATTTTTTTTTTTCTGGAACAAACGAACACTTGAAATTTTGAAAAACGTAAATATAACCCCACAGATAGTGAGAGGATGCTTTTGCATTGGTTTGCCTTGCAATGCTTTGCTGGTCTTCTTTGACCTTCACTTGTCATGACTTTGTAAAAAGAAGTTTTCCAAAGAACTTCATGTGGTTTTCCAGCTGCTTCTTGCAACTTCCATGGACTTGTGCAAATTTGGTTGAGCCTTKTGGTTTCTTCTGGATGGAGCCACTGCTGCTGATTCATGTTTGCTTTTTTTTGGACTGAACTGTTGATATCCTGATAAGAAAGGTGGGAATAGCTCTAAAGAACTACTTCTAAGAAGGTCCACATCCCCCTTGTCCTWTTAACCATCTTCCTCCCCTACCTTAGGTCGTTGGGGTATAAGGGAGATTAATGTGTTTAAGAATCCTTATTAAAGTAAGTTTTGAAAAATCTAAGCCKACATGAAATATTATTCAGAATTAAGAAAAAATAAATTATGAAATTTGAAGATAAATATATGGAATTTGAAGCAATCATCATAAGTGAGAGAACCCAGAACTAGAAAGATAAACACTGCATGTTTTCTCTCATATGTGGATCTTAGCTTTGAATCTTTAGATACCTGTGTGTCGTTTGGAAATCTCATAAAGGTTAGGAAGCAAGTATATGGCCATGAGGGAGAGAGATCTTGTAAGAAAGGGGGAAAGTAGAATATTGGAACAGGAAGGGTTAAATGGGGTGGGGGATGGAAAGGGAAGATAGAGGAGGAAATATGGAGAGAGATAACACTAATGATCTCCTGGAAAAAAGTTATACTACTGTAGAGTATTCTACTGTAGAGCTTCCTAAAGTATATATACACACATAAATGTACATCTATTATTCATGTACATATGTAAAGAGTTTAAATGGAGTTTCCTTATAATAGGGAGGACAGTATTCCACTTAAACAATATATACTACCAAATAAAAACACCAATGCAAGGAGTGAGTTACCTCTTTTTGAGTTGCTGGCTGGTGGGATCCCATAAAATCCTGTAAACATTACAGGATATTGCTGATGCTATTGGTTAGCCTCCAAAACTTGATGCTAAGACCTCATTGCTGAAGACAATACCTACTTGAGTCATAGAACATGGAGAACTTTAACTGATAGGCATCTGGAAATTTCAACCCTCCTGGTTAGCTTTCATAAGACTAGAAGATGCTGTGCAAGCTATTGGAGGAGAAAATTAATCATCAGTGTCCCCCCCCACACACCCTCTGTGAACCTTGTGGACTGCAGTAACCACATGCCTGGCAAGATATCCACTGGTAAAACAGTAGTAGCAATGTTATGGGAGTACCAACCAATTTATGATTGGATTTAATCCTACTCCATTGAACAGAACCCATACCCCAAACTGTCAACTAGATGAGCATCTGAGGTTAGATTGGACTTGAGCCCTAGTGAAAAATTTTCTACTATTATTCTGTTAAAAAGACACAACAATAAAACATCCCCTAATATCTTATCGCTATACCCATACATCAGTACATTGCTAACATTCCCCATCAGAGAAGAATCTTCTTGCAATAGCTGGTAATTAACACAAAGACTCACAACTGAACAACCTATAGAAAGTGAGGGACTGGGGAGTGCTCAGACATAAATGGAGTGTGTTGATCATACCCCTCCTTTCAAGGCTCAGGGATTATTGTAAATGAGGTGACAGAGAGCGTGGAAGAGGTAAGAGGCAAACAACTTCAAAGAAACAGCAATTTCCCGACACAGGGCAGACACAGCACATATGAACTCACAGTGATAGTGAAAGCATGCACAAAACCCATGCAAGCTCAAACCTGGCAAAATCCCAGGATGGAGGAAGGGAAATAGCTCTGTTTCACCCCCTAGTTGTGGAGCTGTTGGGATTTGATTGCTACTGGGGGGGGGTAAGGAAAGTTTGTTTTCTTTGGTGGTGTGACACCTGTTGTGTCAGCTACTCTCCACTGTAGCCCAGAAGTATTTGGTTAACACAAACTGGATTCAATGGGAAGTGTGTGTGTGTGTATGTGTGTGTGTGTGTGTGTGTGTGTGTGTGTGTGTGTGTGNGAGAGAGAGAGAGAGAGAGAGAGAGAGAGAGAGAGAGAGAGAGAGAGAGAGAGATCATGAGATCATGAACTTAATTGGGTAGGGATGGGGATGAATTTTATCAAAATGCATTGTACAAAATTCTCAAATAATTAATAAAAGCACCATTAAAATTAAAAAAGAAGTAAAAAACTTCATGTAGAAATACATGATGAACAAAATATCTGAATTTTTAATAAAGACTTGTCTAGAACCCAGTGAGGGAATTTGAGTCAGGTTAGTGAGGCACTCTGCAGACATAGAGTTAGATAATGTATTTATGACTCACACTGACAACAGTGATTTCTGTAAAATTTATTTCTCTGGGCTATGAAAATTTCATGCACAATTAATTTTCTAGGAATAATTCTCTTGCTGTGCATGGCTCTAGGATGTCTACTAATTGCACCAAAAATAGTATCCACTGAGTTCTGTATCATTTAATCCTTGGATGACTGAAGGTTTTTCAGAACTGTTCATGGAATGTCAACCTTGACTAGTCATTGCTTCGAATGTGTAAAACAATTCTTAGATCATTTTGCAGTGATTAGCTAACTGCAGAATAGTTTCTTGTAAAAAAAAAACAATAAAAAGAGTTTTCTGTACAATTGGAAGATGTTTTAAAAGGGATCCCGGGGTCTGGGCAGTGGCTGGTAATGGGGCCAAGACCACAGTGCTGTAGTCTTTGGTTCTTTTGACTGTATCGGATGACATAGACCCCGGCCTCTAGACTTCTATGATAAACTATTTTTTTCACAGCTTTTGAGCAACAGTGAGATCTAGATTATATATAGAGATGAAGGTGGGAATCATTTAGATGCCACTTTTTAAATGCAAAGAAATTAAAATTCTCACATTTTCATGGCAAAGAAAGAGGGCGGAAGAAATAAAGCAGAACAGAAGGTAGGAGTCAGTTGTCCAATGTCCTTCCTAGATGCAYTTTTAGGTCCTGCTCTGGAACTGTTTTCATTTGTCATACCAGCACAGGGTGTTCATATTCCTGAACAAGTATGGGTTACTGGCAGGTATTTGGAATTTTTTGTTTGTTGGCTTGATCATTTGTTCCTTCCTTCCCTTTACCTTCTTCCTCTTTTCTTTTTCCTTCCTTTCCTTCTTTTTTAAAATAGATCTTCACTGCCCCTTTTCTTGATTAAAATCAATGTATTGAAGTTTCTTCCTTCTAACTCTCTAGTAAAGAATTTTCAAGAGAACTCATTCTGAGTTGTCTTTCTGAACAGAACACATGGTGTTGGGCTACATTTACACACACCAGAAATAAATGAAGAGAAAAACAGTGCAACTACCCAACAAAGAATTCTCAATTAGAAAGCTGCTTAAATCCTTCTCCAAGGATAAAAATGAAAGTCTGGATTTATTTTAATAACACATTTCGCAACTTGCTATTCCCATGATAATCTAATCAGCAATGTCAGACAGCCAGTTTAGCAATTCAAAGGTTATTTCCATTAATTAGTTTTACATTCAAATGGCTCAACTCTCATTGCCATGTGAAAACTAGCAGAGATGAATATGTTGTGCTTAACAAAATAAATAAGTCTGCTGAGTTTGAAAAATGGACTCAATTTGTCTTTTCTCTTTTGGTGGCAGATGCGAAATGACAGCTAAATGACTGATCAGTCCATTTAAAAGGAAAATGTATATCAATATTGCCAACTGCCTCCATTGAACACACATATATAATTGGATAGGCTGACATACTTCTGTAGGCAAGTGATATAAAAGTGACTAAAATTATGGTAATCTTGATCTATGGTAAGGAACTTTGAGGCCTTGATCATTCATTTACTGGAGATGTTTACAAATGGTTTCTTCAGGGCTGTTTTGGCTTTACCCCAGAACACTTTCTTCTTACTTTGGCATCAGGGGACATCCTTGGCTGTCTCCTCAAGTTTCTTCAGATCAGGTGACTGCTAGAGCTGTAGAGAACTGTTTGACTTGGAGGTCCTCTCAGCCATTTCGAGTACCTGCTTGTTCCTGCTCATGTGGCCCTGGCCTTCTCTCCAGCTGAACAGAGATCAGTTTATTGGCCACCATAGATTGGGTTGGCTTCAGCAACACAGATTTATTTTTCACAGCTCTGGAGACAAAGAAGTCTAAGCTTGAGGTGTCTGCAGGGCAGGTGACTGACTGTTGGTGGCATACTTCCAGTTGGCGGACACCTGTCTTTTGGTCATATGTTCACACGATGGTGAGAGAAGTCATCTACGTTTCTGTTTATACAGACATTGATCTCAGTTTCAAGGTTTGCGCCCTCATGGTGGAGTTCCAGCTACAGGTCGCATTCTACTTACTTACTGCTACATTAAGAATTCAGATTTCAATATATGAATTTGGGCAGATATCCATAGCCCAGCCTTATATCAGGATCTATGTCAAAGACTAAGGCAATACAGATGAACAAATGACTGTCAAAAATTTTACTAGAGATAAATGAATACATTTACAGGAGCATCCCCAGGTGGTGTGCTCCTCCACATTAGTGCTTTCTGTTATTTCTACCCTACAGGCTTGTCTGAGAATCCAATAAATCTTCATAAGCAATGTTCCCTGCAAAGCTCAGATACACACAAATGCAGCCAAACTTTGCGCTTATTTTTTGTATGTAAATACTCTTCACATGGGGATGCATGACCATGATTTCGGTTACTTTTATGCATACTCACTTATGAGTAAACCCGTTAGAACTTAGACCACTTCTTTCTTCTTCCAACGGATCATTTTCAACTGCTGCACTATGGCATGGCAAGAGGAACAGGAAATGAAGACTCTGATGGACATTGTCAGTCTGCCCCAGGTAGGTGCAGTGATGTTTTGGGCACTGTGCTCAGAGCTAAATTGTTGCTCTATGAGGAACATGTGATAAGTTTTTCTTCACAACTTGTCCTAAGACAATTTGTCTTTTGAGCAATTGGATTAATTTTTAATTATAGTAAAACCATCTTTTCCAATTTGAATTTGTTTGCTGGAAAGCATAGAGATAAATTTTTGACTATATCCAACAATTATTCTTTTTGGATTATTTTTCCTTCCCTTCATAACTCATGCTATTAGAGAAATAATTTAAATAAAAGTGCATTAACTTTAGATAGTGCCTATGATATAATGTTAAGCGGAAACAATGAGACAGTACAAAGAACAAGAAACCATTTTAGGTTCCACATATTTTTGTTAGGAGAGAAACTTCAAAGTCTTACTATAAAGAGGAGAGTTTCACCTCAATTCCCTGATATTTAATTGTGTCTGGAAGCAAGCTTTAATTCTTGTAACCAAAAGAATTCTTAAGTTCCTATCTTTCTAGCAAGGGAATCAAATGTGATCTAACAATCACAATGGTATAAAATAGAATCATAGTTGACTCTTCAGAAACATAGGTAGGAGACAGTGGTTAATTTCAGGCCATCACAGAGGAAAGCTATCTCTAGAGAGAATATCAGCTCTCTTGGTGGAGCAGTGGAGGAAAGGCATTCCCAGAAGGAAGCAACGAGACACAGAAGAAGAGACGAGCATCATGTGAGTGGAGCACTACCCTAGGAGAGGCATGTGCGGCACGGTCGGGGTTCAGGCCAGAGAGTCAGACCAGCTCCAAATCCCAGAAGGTCACAACTGGTTTCTCCCCTGTCATGTTCTTGGATAAATACCATCTGGCTAAAGGTATCATGGCATGTGAGTTTGAAGACAGTATTTGAGCATAGCTTGAAATTCTAGCCATAGAGAGCAGTTAGGTACTACTCCCGTGGGCAGTGGTGGCACACGCCTTTAATCCCAGCACTTGGGAGGCAGAGGCAGGTGGATTTCTGAGTTCAAGACCAGCCTTGTCTACAGAGTGAGTTCCAGGTCAGTCAGGGCTACACAGAGAAATTCTGTCTCAAAAAATAAAAACAAACAAACAAACAAACAAACACCTTGCCAAGTCCTTGACTAATGTTTCTTTTCTCTCTACTTTCTCTGACTCCCTCTTCGCCCCAAAGTTACTTTCTGACCTTTCCATGACTTTTCTGTTCTGACTGAAACTTTGAACCTTCAATACATGTGGTTGTCTTTGTCCAACTCTTGAAAATTAAACTTGGATTTTATTCTTCTGCAGACATTTGAAAATTCCACTGAATGTAAGTGGCTACTTTTCATCCCTTCAATTCCAAAGTGGCCCATGTGCCACAGTTTCAAAACTGGTATTGAAATTGGTTTTCTTACAATGGAAAACTGCTATGAAAACATTTTAGGTTCAGTGTGAACTACTTTGAGGGAAGAGGGAAATAGCATAGGATACCACAGAATTAGACTCTGGAATACCCAAATCTCTGTGACTATGGACCATGAAAATGTTACTACTTGAAGTATAAACATTCAGTAGGATGACATATGTAGAATTCCTGGGTTAACTGCAAAGCACGTTGATAAATGCACATAGAAGACCATGAGAAGATAATCAGGATAACCAGTAGCCATCCTGAGTTGAGAGGCATTCCAGGGACTACCTTTGTAGTCTTTGAGTTCCTTGGAGGAGTATGGGTTGGAAATATCCCTGTTTAAGCCTTCTCCTTTCCAGAAATATTAGAGGACATATTCCTTTGTAAAGTATCCCAGGTGGCATTTTGTTAGAAAAGTTCTGGGGCGAGGTGAGCATAGGGTTTGGTGTCAGAGGCTTTAACAAGAACTGCAATCCATGTAGGCTGCTCAACCCTAAAGGACTCCTTGTCTTAGCTCTGCTTTTGAATTCTTTTGATTCCTGTGAGAAAAGGGATGCAGCTCTTTATAACTACCATTATGAAGAACAGCAAAGGGTGAGAGGAGGAGGACTGCAGCAAAAGCCTTCTGAATGTCAGAAATTAGTGAAATGTGGAGGAGTTTAGGTCAACACACATCTAGATGTATGAGGGTTGCTCCTTGTTTAATTGTGAAACTGATTGAGAACATTTGGCCCAGCAGTATCATCTACATGCAAAGAATTACATAATAAAGTCATTAAACGTGTCTGATAGCCATGTTTGTGTTGTTGAATTATTTAGTACATTTTGTGGAGAAGGGATGAACATTGATCCCAACCTGCTCTGTCRATGGAAGTCTGATTTAGTTGATTCTAAATTATTGACACTTTACTTACACTGCAAATCATAAGTTTGCTTTTATGTTTACTTTTGGCTTTCCTGCATGCCATATAAACAGAATAAATTAAGAGAAAATATTTTGGGAGACATGATTTTGTGTTCGGATATCCTGGCATGTTGATATCCTAAAGTCATTTCTGTTGATCTGAAAATTTAAGCTTCTCTATCATCTGTGGGAAAGTGGTTTGTCTTTTAATAGTTGGAGCAACTCTTATTTTAAAGATTGAAGTACTTTATTTTAGATGTGTTCTACATTGACAGTGATTACATTCTTTTCAAAACTGATACAATCATAAAAACATAAAAGTAATCCAAGTGTCTCTTTGAAACAAATTTCACCCTCCTCTGTAATTCACTATGGTACTTTGTGAGCAGCCATAAGCATTTCAAGGTTACGCTTAAAATTCAGCAGTGCTTTGCTTTCCTCTGACACATCAGAGAGAACCACGAGGCTCTTCCCCATGTTTGTACAGAATGCTGGATATTCTTCACAAGGGGAAGAATTCAAGAGAGAATGTAATGGCATTATTATGATTCTTAAATATGGTGTGCTAAATCTTTTGTCTTTTATAGTAAGGAAACCCCTGTCATCCTGCTTCGTCTTGCTTTTCTTCTTTGATATTTTTGCTCTGGCTCTTATTCCCTTTGCTTACTCTGACACATGACTAGTACCATTACTAAGCTGAAAATCAAACTCTTTGGGTTGCTGCAGACGATAGAACAGGAAAGAGGTAACAACAGATAGACAGATAGGCATATGCATTAGAAGGCTTTTAAAAAATGCTATTTATTTTTATGTGTATGAGTGTGCTGTTTGCGTGTGTGTGTGTGTGTGTGTGTGTGTGTGTGTGTATCCGAGGAGAGGACTTCCCTAGAACAGGAATTATGGGTGGTTGTGGCCAACCACGTGGATACTAGGAATGAATGAAATCTTGTTCCTCTGCAGGAACAAGTGTTCTCAATTTCTGAGCTATCATTTTTAGCCTCACTTCTCTTTTTAGATGAAGGTCTGTACTTYTCAAATTCTGTCAGGCATTACAGTCTGCATCATGAGGGCTGTTCATTAGGCCCTTTGCTCCCTTTATTGATTCCATTTTCTCACTTGGTAAGATAAAAAAGACAAATGTGATCCCCCCTCATTGAATGTGCTTTCTGAACATTGCACTTAGCYGCACATATGGATCAAGGTCCATTAATCAATGTGAAAAATATTGATTAAACCTCAGATCTCTCACTTTTAAATCAACAACCCACGCTGAGGTTCAAAATATGCTGATGGAACCCATTGGTGAGAGAGTGTGTGTTACAAATGTCTTGTACCATTTCACGTCGGATCACCAGGGAAACAAGGATACCATAGTAGATTAAAGACTGGCTTCAGCTGGTAGAGACTTACAAAATTTGATTTCTATAKATCATTGGAAACAAGATGTTAAGTATTTATAAAAGGAAGTTGTGCTGACTTTTATAGCTGTATTACAAATCTGAGAGTTCTGGAAAGGGCTTATAAAGCAACAAGACACTCAGGTACCTTCAGGAAGTTAATTACCGCAAAGGGTCCTATAGACTCGGTTCTCCTTAATAAGCAATTCATCAGAGACAAACTGAAGAAAACTAGAGATTAGGGAACGACTCCATTGGAAATGTGCCTAAATCTTCTAATGTATAGATGGTTGGCCGCTCTTTCTGGTTCTGCCAGATTCTGAGGGTGTGTTAGGTAGCATTTGATCAGAGCCAAGAGAAGCTTTGGGTCGCATGGAGCTAGAGTGCCTTCAAAGTATCAAGGACTGTAGCATAATAGTGCTATGTGTATTTCAGATAGGCCAGATTCTTTGGGTTGAGTCAGCCAGTGGTAAGGATCCCTGTGCCTTTCCGGTCTTTAATGATTCACTCTACAGACTTTCAAAGTACACTTGCAGGATGAACAGYGTGAGTTTAACATTTTGAGACCACAGTTCTATAGGACTGCATTAGAAACTCTTATACAGACCTGACAATTCACGTTTTAATGAGCCATCCAAGAGAATTTGATCTACCTGCGTGTGTGAGAGCCATGAACCATTACTGCTCTTTTAACATCTTTTATTTTTCAGGCTRTAGCCTGTCTTTCTTTTCTTCCTAGAGGACTCATGGGCATATCATTCAACATCTAGCAAAAYACCTTGTGCATGAGAAGGATGTGGCAAACAGCTCTGTGAATGCAGTTTCTGAGAAGAAGCAGARTATCTTTTAATATTGTCCAGCCCTGGTGTTTCTGATTACTACCACTCATGCTGGAAATGCACTAGTGCTTTGTGTTATAAAAATTATAGATGGTCTCTGCATTGCAACAAAACCAGAGTCTGACATCAGGGAGCTATTAGTAGAGAATGAAGTCAAATACAAACAGGTATACTATCGTGGGCAGAAGGCTGAACWGTGATTTTTTTTCTAACATGTCCTGCRGTGGTTAGTGTGAGAATGGACCTCATAGGTTCCTTGAATGCTTAGTCTCCAGTTGGTGAAACTGTTTAGGAAARGTTAGGAGGTGAATCCTGCTGGAGGAGATGTATAACCTTGTTAGAGGAGGTATGACCCTGGGGGTGGGTGGGCAGGCTCAGGCTCTATCTCTGTCTTTATCTCTCTGCTTTTTTCTTTCTGTTTCTGTTTCTGTTTCTGTTTCTCTCTGTCTCTGTTTCTGTCTTTGTGTCTCTGTATCTGTCTCTGTCTGTCTCTGTGTCTCTGTGTCTCTGTCTCTGTCTGTCTGTCTGTCTGTCTGTCTGTCTGTCTGTCTGTCTCTCTATTTCTCAGCTACTACTCCAGTTCTCTGCCTGTTTGCTCCCTTCCATGCTGTTTATAGACTAGCCATCCAAAACTGTAAGCAAGCCACCAATTAAATGCCTTCTTTAATAAGTGTTGCCTTGGTTAAAGTGTTTCTTCACAGGAAAAGGATAGTAACTAAGTACTAGCATTAGTTATAATGAGTTTATAATTTTGTCTTCATAAATGCCTRTGATTTTTTTCTCTGATCACATGTATAAGGTGCACAAGATATTGGTTCTGACAAACAATGAATATCAGTGAATAGCCATTAGTTTTAGTGAAGCTAATGAAAAAAGGGTTTGTAGAAATGGTTTGTAGAAAGAGATGTATTTTGGTAGAATYGCATACTTCGATGGTAAGACATTCCAAGTATTCAGGTTTATTGATTGAAGAGGTTGAAGGCGGTAGATTAGAGTTTGGGGTGGGGTGGAGTCCTCTGATTTAATCCTCATCACCTTAGMTAAAGTAAAATACGATGGGAGGCTAAGAAAGAGCATGCATCGAAATCCCAACCCTGCCAGTTATTTGCTGTATAAGTTTAGACAAATTTAATTTCTCGGAGCCACCTATGAAATGAAAACATTAACCTTCAGGTCATACTTTATGAATTGCCAATATTCAGCCTTTGACCCACAAAATGGAAATCTCATGTGACTCAGAGTAAAATTTACCTTAGAGAATTATTATGAGGGTTTGGCGAAGTCAATAGTGGAGTTCCTGCTACTTGGGGTACTCTATAAACATTAGATTCACCTTCTTATATGAAAATGCCTTTCATATAGCATTCAACAGATGATTTTTGAATAAAATAATCATAGAAGGAAACCAATTTCTATGTATGAATATGAGGCCAGTCCTACATACTCTCACCCTACCAATTACTTTTTGTCAAGCAACTTTCTTCATCCTGGTTACAAAATTATTTTCCAGTATATTCATAGTTTAGGAGAGTTCTAGATTTTTTGTTTGACTTTATATTGACTAATTTTGTGAGCATAATAATGTTTTATCTCTATGCATATTTGTATTAATTAAGATATTTATAATTTATTATTGGYGCTTGTYTTGAAATGGATTTTGAGTTGGATGTTACATTTACTCCTCTTGTGCTTTGGTTCGACTTGAGAAAACAGCTTAAGGCATATAGCCCATGTGCATCCAAAACATTATTCATGCTTTAGTTTAAGCTCTCTGCATGTCACAGGTCCTGGGAAATGCCTGTGGAATTGCTTTGACTCTGTAATAACTGTGGTGTTCCCACTGAGGAACATCCCTGGTAAGCAGGGTACTATCAATCCCACTTGAGCAACATATATTCCACTTCAACTAAGATTTCCCCCCAAAAATCAGGTCATAAAGAGGAATAATCTAGGAGAAGCAATAATGTTATGTAAATAAAGGCAATGTCAAAAGATGTGTCTGGTTTCGTGCTTAGAAAAGAAGGTAAAAATCCTAGACATCCTAGAGCTCATTCTCTAGGCAAAGTCCTTGTGACACTTGGGTGTCAGCATTAAGATGGCTGTGAAGCTTGTTTCCATCTTCGATATTTGTCTAAGAGTCAAAGGTGTCTGAGATTTCCCATGGCTCTGACACAACATCTTGTCTTGAGTTAAAAGATCATGAGATTTCTTA
This sequence comes from Apodemus speciosus, assembly GCA_002335545.1. Taxonomy (NCBI): domain Eukaryota; kingdom Metazoa; phylum Chordata; class Mammalia; order Rodentia; family Muridae; genus Apodemus; species Apodemus speciosus. Next base: position 1,739 of record BDUI01045018.1, on the reverse strand, counting down.
AAACTGCCAGCCAAAGCTCGCTAGAATGCTAGGCCTGCTCCTTGCTCACCCATGGCTCTGTGCTTCTGTTTCTTTCCTCTCCTAGCCAGCTCAACGTGTTGTTTCCAAAGGAGAGTTTGCATCACCCTCTGCTCATCCTTCTTCTGCCTTAACTTTCTTCTACATACAGAAATGTAAAAACAAGAAAAAACACANTTGAAATGGATTTTGAGTTGGATGTTACATTTACTCCTCTTGTGCTTTGGTTCGACTTGAGAAAACAGCTTAAGGCATATAGCCCATGTGCATCCAAAACATTATTCATGCTTTAGTTTAAGCTCTCTGCATGTCACAGGTCCTGGGAAATGCCTGTGGAATTGCTTTGACTCTGTAATAACTGTGGTGTTCCCACTGAGAAACATCCCTGGTAAGCAGGGTACTATCAATCCCACTTGAGCAACATATATTCCACTTCAACTAAGATTTCCCCCCAAAAATCAGGTCATAAAGAGGAATAATCTAGGAGAAGCAATAATGTTATGTAAATAAAGGCAATGTCAAAAGATGTGTCTGGTTTCGTGCTTAGAAAAGAAGGTAAAAATCCTAGACATCCTAGAGCTCATTCTCTAGGCAAAGTCCTTGTGACACTTGGGTGTCAGCATTAAGATGGCTGTGAAGCTTGTTTCCATCTTCGATATTTGTCTAAGRGTCAAAGGTGTCTGAGATTTCCCATGGCTCTGACACAACATCTTGTCTTGAGTTAAAAGATCATGAGATTTCTTAAAACTGCCAGCCAAAGCTCGCTAGAATGCTAGGCCTGCTCCTTGCTCACCCATGGCTCTGTGCTTCTGTTTCTTTCCTCTCCTAGCCAGCTCAACGTGTTGTTTCCAAAGGAGAGTTTGCATCACCCTCTGCTCATCCTTCTTCTGCCTTAACTTTCTTCTACATACAGAAATGTAAAAACAAGAAAAAACACAATACTGGGCATCTTAAAAACACCGTTAAAAATTGCGCTTCCAACTAGAAGGTAGAAGTTTCTGATGAGGTGGGAAGGGCAGGAAACCAAGTAGCCTCACTAAACCACACTCATTTTCCTGGCGAAATAAAGACTTTGGCTTAGATTATGAACATGAACTAATACCCGGACTTTTYCTTCAAAAAAAGASGAGCAGCTCTCCTCTTAGAGGGTTGTCTCATCATATGTGATGGCAGCAAGAGACATGAAGACATGGCTGCTACCACAAGGATGCTTGCACCTTGACTCAAGTAAAGAAAAAAAAATAAAGAAGCAAGAGTGCCAGATTTTGTCACATTATCTGAAAAAATTTTTTAAAAATGTTCAAAGAAAGTTTTGCTGTGCAAGATGGATGAGAAGTCAGAAAACTCAGGTTCTATGCTGGAACAAACTGACAGTAACTCAGTCCCTAGAACATGCTYGGCTTTGGTCTTGTCACCTTGTATTACCTAAAGCTGACAGTACCTTAAGTTTGTGAGAACATGGGTTTCAAAGCAAATTTCTTTGAGAAAGMATCGTGTGATATTTGTAGACATTTAGTGTGTCAGTGAAAAGTAGTTGGCTGTAAYGAAAGCATATAGGGCTAATCAGACCCTTCTGGAACTTCAGAGGAAAGGCACATAGAACCTCAGCCTGCTTCCCCATTTTGAAGGACAGAATAGGTACAGGGGAGGGAGAAAGATATATAGGAGGAAAGGGATGAAGTGTGATGGTGTTGAATATTTGGTGACTACAGCAAATAGAA
>BDUI01044981.1:7750-18101 GCA_002335545.1 Apodemus speciosus | reverse complement strand
GACTGGTGTGAGGTGAAATCTCAGGGTTGTTTTGATTTGCATTTCCCTAATGACTAACATTTCTTAAGGTGCTTCTCACACATTTGAAGTTCTTCAGGTGAAAATCCTTTGTTTAGCTCTGTACCCCATTTTTAATAGGGTTATTTGTTTGTCTGGGATGTAACTTCTTGAGTTCTTTGTATATATTGGATGTTAGCCCTCTGTTGGATGTAGGGTTGGTGAAGATCTTTTCCCAATTTGTTGGTTGCTGTTTTGTCCTTTGGACAGTGTCCTTTGCCTTACAGAAACTTTGTAATTTTATGAGGTGCCATTTGTCAATTCTTGATCTTAGAGCATAAGCTATTGATGTTCTGTTCAGGAACTTTTCCCCTGTGCCCATATCCTCAAGGATCTTCCCCAGTTTCTTTTCTATTAGTTTCATGTGTCTGGTTTTATTTGGAGGTCCTTGATCCACTTGGAGTTGAGCTTAGTACAAGGAGATAAGAATGTATTGATTTGCATTCTGCATGCCGACCTCCAGTTGACTGGAGGGAACAAAAACTAAACATAAAGATTTGATTTAACAAAAGTCATGCACTCTAGAATGGGAGACCCTAATGTTTTCTTATAAAAATAATGTGTATATTTTACATGTGAAATTTCCTAAAATTAATTATAATTGCAATATTTAATTTTATGAAAATTCATGGAAATATGGCAATCATTCCCTTRAAGATGAAGTGACTGGGTACTTACAATAGGTATGCCAAGTTATCTGGTAAGGAAGGAGCAAGATGATATTCCAAAGCAAAGTTTCCCAAATCCAAGTCCTTATTTTTATCTATTAGATTAGTCTGAGTTTTGCTCTATGTACTCAGTTTTAATACCATCATCAAGATATTTTTCCCATAGATCAGTGAATCAATTCTTCCCAGAGTATTATATATATATTCAAATATTTATAGAAATAGGGCCACTATCACATTCACATTCATCCCAAATGCTACTGTCATTGCTATAATCATTAGTACCAAGATGACTACCACTATAATCATTTCCACTTTTGTCAATATCACCATGAGTACTCCTATTCATGAGTCACTATGCATGAGCACTGTCTTCTATCATCACAACTACAGCTATCAGTATCACCATGACCTGTCACTCCTACTGCTGCCATCATGAACCCCATGCCTATTGACAATGCCATGGTCCTTGCTATCATAGTATTTRTAGTGGAATACTATATCATATTCACTGCTCATGAGATATGGATCATAACATCTATTCCCAACTCTACATCCTCTRAGATACATACAGTTCAAACTTTGCCATGTTAGAAGCCTTCATCCTTTGAATAGTGACACGTTGTATAGTATAGCTCAATAGGAATCCCCATAGTCATTGCTGTGATCACCAGCCCACTGCTCTCATCATTACCACCACCACCTACACTCATTTATTCATATCGCACTACCCTCAATATCTTGCAACTCACTGTAATCAATACCATCTCAAAGATGAAATCCCTAATATGTTTTCATAAAGACTCTGTATAATGTATTACAGTGACTGTTGCTTAGTCATACATAATAAAAGTATACATTTTGGCATTGAACATTGTGGRAAACAGAATGGAAGAGGGAATACACACCCAAACTTTAAACACAGCATCATTCCTGGCCATAAAACACCTGGGAAATTTTCTGGAATTACTGAACAGGCAAAGCTATTTCAACCAAATCCATTAAAACAATCCTGTAGGCACTCTACTTGCCTCATACAAGTTAAGCTGGAGAACACTTGATATGAATTCATCTCTGGGAATAAGAGAAAGGTTGACAGATAAGCAAGCATGTCTGCATCCAGGGAAGGATTCAGACTGAGCCACATTAACTAATTCTAAGGAGTGAGTTACTTTTAGCTTATGAGACKACACAAACACTTTAGCATTCTTGGAGAGATAAAATGAATAAAAAGCTAACAGTACATTGGGTGGTAGATACTATTTCTTCATACCTAATTAGCTCTATTCAGATGACCTTGTTTAACTCAGCTTATTTACATTTTACTAGTAAATAGACTTAAACAAAAAGACTACAGTTAGAGTAGATGGCAGGGTAGAACTTTCTGGATCCAGTGACTACGCTTTATGCCTTTTTAGAAAGATTTATTTATTTAAATGAATACAATGTACTCATTTATATGAGTGCATTGTAGCTATCTTCAGACACACCAGAAGAGGGCATCAGATCCCATTACAGATGGTTGTGAACCACCACRTGATTGCTGGGAATTGAACTCAGGACCTCTGAAAGRGCATTCAATGCTTTTAACCACTGAGCYATCTCTTCAGCCCAGCTTTATACCTTTTAATAGAAGAAAGGGAGTGATATTCCAGCTCCCAAAAGGTGTTAAAACAAAGGCAGAACTTATGCATATTTCTCCATATCATCATAAGAAATGTGCAAAGTAGAGATTGATGAAATTTTTACAGTTGAGGAAATAGAAACAAAGAGGAATTAAGGTACTTATTCAACCCAATCAGCTATGAAAATGCCAAACTAGGATTTTACTTCACAGAAGATGTTTGGAAGTCCCAGGTTCTCCTATATTCCCTAAGCTTCACCTGGARCTGGTAGTACAGGGATGGGGCACACTGATTCCTTTGGTTTAAAATGTTCTTTGCTCAATAGCAACTTTAAGCTTCTATTTTCAGGTTAGAGGGTGTGTTTTATTTGAGATTTTTTGTTTTCATTAGCTAAGAATGTCAATTTCGTCAATATAGGTGCCTTTCAAGCTGACTGTGGAAATCGTGCTTAAATCTTGTTCCAAATCCAATATGTTTGACGTTTGGGAATTTATTCATTATTGTATACATTATGATAAACTAATTAGTCAAACTATTGAGATTCATTTTAGACAATGCCTTTAGATTAATTGTCCTAATTAGGTGGGTTTCCCTGACACTTCACAAACCCTGTATTGATTCTAATTAYTGTTYCTTATGCTATTATCTAGTGTCTTGTTGAGAGCAATTGCATGCTCATTTCTCTGGAATTTCCTCTAGTTATTTATTCATCTAAAATATTTTTAATGTAACTCATCTTCTCCTTAATTAGCTGTCACCTTTGTCATAATGGCAGTAAGAAAAATAAACTGTGAATAATCACATGTGTGAGGTAGCAGCAACAGTTTAACCCCAGATAAAGGATCCTCAGCTGCTTCTCATTGGCAAGAGAGATGTTTCAGCAAGAAGCTTCTTTCTGAACCCTCAGTTCTTCATTCATTTCCTTCCTTCACTTTGCTAGGTTTCCAGACATGCTTGCTTTCTTCCCTTCAGGGGGAGTCCTCATTATGATTTAATATGGTTCCCTAAATGTRCTTGTATTTAGTAAGAGTTATAAAGCAACCCTGYTGGCATTTCAGCTGAATCTTCTCTACAAGAGAAACAACTCCAACATCGCAAGGATAGCATACCGGTTTTTGAYTCTTCTGTACCATGTGCTATCAATTAAAGGTCCTCCATGCTGWCAGGGGCATTGGTATTACAGCAAAGATTAAGAAGAAAGACTTGCAAGTGCACACGTAGATATGTAGCATAAGAGGAATGATGACYCATAAGACTAACTGAAACAATTAAAATTAGCTCCTCCCTAAGCAGATACATCTAGTGAATGTGGCCTAACATTGCTCATCRGGACTTGGGGTGACTGCAACAAGGCCACATTTTCTAATCACCAAAGGATGTATTATTCATTAGTGATGTAGAAAAGGGCAAGAGAGAAAGGAAAATTAATTTTGAAAGATTTTATGCATGTGGGATTACTTAATTTTCACATTAAAATTGYTAATTAAACACTAATTGTTATATATCAAAACAAACTAAAACTATGTAAGATTTCCAAAGGCATAACTTAGTAATTGGCCAAGCAGTCTTCAGCTTTTGTGCTGATAGGATTCTCAAGACCCTTTTTGTTCTTATCATAATGGTTTGTAGTTTTCTGAGTTTCTTAGGCAGTAAGAGTTAAGATAATAGCAATTTACCATAAGTCTGATATATTTGTGTTTGTCTTATGYTTCTAAAATTCTTATTCCTCTCTCATATACCTTACTGAAATTTCCGCCTTCCCTTGTCTCTGCTGGACACTTCTCCCTGAGAACCCTCCTGCCTCTACCTCCTCTCAGAAAAGAGAAGATCTTTCAGAAACATCAAGCATATATGGCATAACAAGCTACAATAAGCTATATACATATAAGTCCAGGCACATATCGTAGCATTAAGCTGGGCACAGTAGGATGAATAGGGTCCTACAAGTGGGCAAAAGAGTCAGGAACAGTTCCTGTTCCTACTCTTAAGAATCACAAGAACACTAAGATACTCAGCCATAACAAATGCAGAAGACCTAGGTCAGACCCCTACACTCTCCAGGATCCTGCAAGTCCACCTGAGTCCTAGTCAGTTCATTCTAGGAAACATGTTCTCATAGCATGTCCCTGACTCCTCTGGTTTCTCTGAACCTTTCTCTGCCTTCTCWTGCAGGACTCCTTAAACTCTGCTTAAAGTTTGGGTGGGGTACACTGCATCTACTCGCATCAGTTACTGGATAGTGTTTCTGTTCTCTTTGATGATGATTCTGCTAGGGTCCAGCCCCAGAACACTGCACGTGCAGGCAGAACAAATTGTAGGTCAAAGGTTTTGTGGCTGGGTTGGTGTGCCAGTCCTTCCACTTGAGGCCTTTCTTGGTTACAAAAGATGTMTGGTTCAGCCTCCATGTCCGCCATTACTAGGAGTCTTGGCTAAGGATATTCTCATAGTTTCTATGGAGTTTCCATTGCAGAAGGTTTCCACCTCACCTCCAAACTCCCTCCCCCTCTCCCCAATCCAGTCAGTTCTAGTATTTTCTCCAGGTGGATTCTGCTATGTTTTAGGATGTTACATTGTTTTAAAATAGCTCTTCCAATCTGGGCATGTTGGTAGCTTTGCAATTCTAGGCCTAAAGAAGCTGAAGCAGGAAAATTACAAAATTTATGAGCTGCAAAACCAGTTAATGAGAACCTGGCCTATCATCCTCCGCTGAAGTTACACACACACATACACACACACACACACACACACACACACACACACACACACACACACACACACACTGTGTATGCAGTAGCAGCACCACTCCCCGCAAACACATTCACCTGGTACTACATCCCATTTAATAAATATATATTAATTATAAAAGCCTGTATACTGTTCTAAAAGCTAATATTTTCAAGGTTATGAAAACTGAACTGGGAACCATCACATCAAAGTAACAAYGAATTCTGACTTGGGCAGGTTAGGCAGGTGTTGTGCTGTTAGAGGATAGCCACAATTTGGAGCTTGACAGTGTTCAGACCCAAATGGTTATCTTCAGGAGTCTTGTATTGTAATAACCTGTGGTTATTTATATGTAAGCCCACTCTGAACCTCTGACAACTGTTTGCAATATGTGTGTGTGGTAAGGAAGACCATGGAGGGAGAAAGTACACAGCAACTGTCATCTCYACCTTTTTACAAAATAATGGTCAGTGTGAGAAAGGAGTAGAGTGCCTACAATTAAGATTTGAAATGCCAGCTTCTCCCTTCGGTTTTTGTGGAGGAGAGAATAAAGCTTGCCAAGTAATCCTCAAGTATCTCTGTAGGAAATCCTAAATCAAATACTTACTGCCTGCTGCTATCTGAATTTCCATTTAAAAATAATTACCAAAACCCTATGTGTTAAAAGGGTTGGAAGATGGCTCAAAATGGAAATATGTAAATTACAGTAACTTTGGCCTTTTGGATTTGGCTGAGTCACCCCCACCCCAGCCCAGGATATCCCCCTGTGCCTTTTGCAGAATGATTTCTCATCCCGAGGCCCCAATCAGGGCACTATCCATCTCTCTGCTTTGCAATTCTGCGCTTCAGCTGATGGAGTAGGGTTGGGTGGATTTACTTTTCTTGTTCTTTGTGGAGATTAAGTTGCAATTGGTGTAACTTTACTATTATAGCACCTTACAATTCTCTATGACAGTCAGCCCCATAGACTTGTAAAATGTAGAGAAATTTTCTGACTGAAACTATCACAAGACATAGAAACACACAGACACTAGCAGAGAATTTACCTCCTAGCAGATAAATAAGTAAAAATAGCTTCTTATGTAGAAGAGTTAAAATGATGCAAAACATGGTGAAATGTAATTCTCATTGGATGACATTAGAAAATGAGATCCTTGAATGATGATTAGGCACAAAGTACTGTATCCTCAAGGATGGATTATWCAAGTTAATTATTGCAGTGGCTTTTGATAAAATAAATGCTTTTGCCTTAATTTCATCTGTCATGATGGACTCCCTCCCTTGGCTTTCCACCAAGTTGTAACTCAAGATGAATGCCTTGACCAAGTGCATTGCCATGTTCTTGARCTTTACCATGGCCAGTACTGTAAGTCAAATACATACCTGCTCACTGTTAATTTCCTAGTCTGTGACAATCTGTTATATATAATAGCAGGAGAGAATAGAATAAGCAACTTGAAGACATCTCTACTTGCTGAGCACCTGCTCCCTGACACACTTAATATATGACTATTAAAAGAGTAGAAACTAATAGGAATTTATGTTTAAGCCAYAATAATCGCTTATGTAACAACTAAATKAATCTCTAAAAACAAATTAAGATGTATTATGAATCATGAAATTAACTGATTATAAATCATATGTAGAAAGTTTTTCACAGACMATGTAAATGGGTATAAAACAATTAGAGTTATTCAAACTAGATTCATTTACAGCAAGAAATTGTTAGGTATATACATAATGAGTATAAAATTAAATTAAAAATTTTGAGTGGAAAGGCAGTGCTATTAATTGCTGAGTAGATATTTGTTCCAGAAAAATCTTAACTTCTATATGTGTTTGGGCATTGAGAAGTAATATTCTTTATTGTGATAATGACAATTTAGAAACCTAAAGTAGTAATTAAACTTTTATGTAAGTAGTAATAATTAGCTAAAATTAAAATGTGTTCTGAAAACTTACTTTCATATTAAATCAATTCCATTTGATTATCTCACAAATAATTTTTATACTATTATAGATGTAAATTGTTTARGACCTAATGTTCCAATACAGTTCTTACTTCCCATATATGACTACTAATTGTCTAATATGTAGCTATCTGAGAGGCCAGCAAGTAGATCAGGCAAATCATTTAGTGCTAAGTCTAACTCCCTGAGTTTGATTCTTGGGACTCACATGGTGGAAGGAGAGAACTTACTCCCACCAAATATCTGAACTCTCCCTAGCCCCTGTGCATACCGTGACACATGGTTACCCCTTGCTACTAAACAATTGAAATTCTTTCAATGTTTCTACTCCATATTAAGGCTTGTTGAACTTTGTATTTCAAGAATAAAACAGAGCATGTGTAACTTTATTAATGTACCTTTACTGAGACTCCTGCATGTACCACTGTGCAAAGCACCAGGAAGAYAARTTGGAATTAGATAGCTACTCTTTCTGATAGCACCACAAATCTCTATAAAACAAGGTGGATAGTAATACATAATTATTTAATTCCTTCACATAATAGATGTGTTGCTTTCCACAGTGACAGAAATTAAGATGTGTAAAAGTTAGAACATCTATCTTCCATGAATTTTCAAAATTATTATATTAATTTCTTTAGCAAAATTGAAAGTGAGGGTGACGGAAATATGGTTCAGCAGGTATGAGCATGTGAGTACAGGTACAGGTACCTGCAGATGTCATAAGAGGATTCTGGCTCTCTTGTTATGCTAGTTCCCAGCTGTTGTGAGCTTCAACAAGAGCAGTATCTACTTTTAATAGCTGAGATATTTCATCAACACCTAAAATCCCTAGATTAAAAAAAAANAAACAATTAGAGTTATTCAAACTAGATTCATTTACAGCAAGAAATTGTTAGGTATATACATAATGAGTATAAAATTAAATTAAAAATTTTGAGTGGAAAGGCAGTGCTATTAATTGCTGAGTAGATATTTGTTCCAGAAAAATCTTAACTTCTATATGTGTTTGGGCATTGAGAAGTAATATTCTTTATTGTGATAATGACAATTTAGAAACCTAAAGTAGTAATTAAACTTTTATGTAAGTAGTAATAATTAGCTAAAATTAAAATGTGTTCTGAAAACTTACTTTCATATTAAATCAATTCCATTTGATTATCTCACAAATAATTTTTATACTATTATAGATGTAAATTGTTTARGACCTAATGTTCCAATACAGTTCTTACTTCCCATATATGACTACTAATTGTCTAATATGTAGCTATCTGAGAGGCCAGCAAGTAGATCAGGCAAATCATTTAGTGCTAAGTCTAACTCCCTGAGTTTGATTCTTGGGACTCACATGGTGGAAGGAGAGAACTTACTCCCACCAAATATCTGAACTCTCCCTAGCCCCTGTGCATACCGTGACACATGGTTACCCCTTGCTACTAAACAATTGAAATTCTTTCAATGTTTCTACTCCATATTAAGGCTTGTTGAACTTTGTATTTCAAGAATAAAACAGAGCATGTGTAACTTTATTAATGTACCTTTACTGAGACTCCTGCATGTACCACTGTGCAAAGCACCAGGAAGAYAARTTGGAATTAGATAGCTACTCTTTCTGATAGCACCACAAATCTCTATAAAACAAGGTGGATAGTAATACATAATTATTTAATTCCTTCACATAATAGATGTGTTGCTTTCCACAGTGACAGAAATTAAGATGTGTAAAAGTTAGAACATCTATCTTCCATGAATTTTCAAAATTATTATATTAATTTCTTTAGCAAAATTGAAAGTGAGGGTGACGGAAATATGGTTCAGCAGGTATGAGCATGTGAGTACAGGTACAGGTACCTGCAGATGTCATAAGAGGATTCTGGCTCTCTTGTTATGCTAGTTCCCAGCTGTTGTGAGCTTCAACAAGAGCAGTATCTACTTTTAATAGCTGAGATATTTCATCAACACCTAAAATCCCTAGATTAAAAAAAAAAAACACTATGTAGTATTGGTAAATTAGCATTTTTCACTGAAAAGATAACTAGAAAGTGTTTGAATAGTGTTAAACTCTAGACTTGATTTTTTTAAGCATGCCAACTTGGAGAAGAACTCTTGATTTCTTATGCTCATTTCCATCAGGCATGTCCATTCATCCTTCTGTCACCTGCACACTACCAGACAGCTATAGATGTGGCCATGATGGTTAGTCTTGTCAATTTGGTTATATCTAGAACAAAGAGACATGTCTCTGGCAGGCGTTTGAAGACATTTTTAACTAAGTAAAAGGAGAAAAATCTTCCCCTAGCGTGGGGGGCCTCATGTACTGGCCTAGATATAAAAGAATCTAAGATAAAGCAATGTGCTTTTGCCTATCTTTGCTTTTGGCTGGTATGTGTGTCTACTGCATTGTTGCTGCCATAGCTGCCATAGCTGCCATTCTTTGAAGCCAGTAACCAGTTTCTTCCATGYTCCAAATCAACTAAACACAAGTACCTTACGAGGAATCCCCTAAGCCTTCTGCAGCAGAATGAGATTGCTGAGCCATCTAGTGTCATAAACCAAGCAGCTAAAGTGTTCGAAGCTTCTAGGATATGTAGATGGGGACTGTTGTACTAAAATAATATTACATTTCTATTTTCATGCCATAAAACTCACTGAAGTATTTCTGTTGTAGCAAACCATGATTAATACAGTAGCCCAACAAAAATAATTCGAAGATTTATTTGAGTATTAGGAGGATATTTTGCTTAGATTTTTTAACTTGATTAGATGGTTCTTAAGTAAGAACATTATAAATGAGAACATGATACCAGAGCTTCCATAGATTGACCATGATTTTTTAAAATAATTTTCTATATTCTTTGTTTACATTTAAAATGATAATCCCCTTCCCAGTTCCCCCTGTCCATAAGTACCATAAGCCCTCTTCCACACATTCCTCAATCACCCCCTCCCATTTCTCTGTCCTGGCAATCCCCTACAATGCTACATCAAGCTTTTCCAGGGCCAGGGCCTTCTCTTTCCTTCTTCTTGGGAATCATTTGATATGTTGATTGTTTCCTGGGTACTCAGAGCTTCTGGGCTAATATCCACTTACCAGTGACTGCATTTTATGTGTATTCTTTTGTGACTGGGTTACCTAACTTAGGATGATATTTCACAGTTACAACCATTTGCCTAAGAATTTCAAGAATTCATTGTCTTTAATTGCTGAGTAGTATTCAATTGTGTAAATATACCACATTTTCTTCATCCATTCCATCATTGAGGGACATCTGGGTTCTTTCCAGGTTCTGGCTATTATAAATAAGGC
>BDUI01044976.1:0-10696 GCA_002335545.1 Apodemus speciosus | reverse complement strand
TGAGGAAAAGGGAGAACCAGCATTCATGAGCATCAGTGGGGAAAGGCCTGGGCTCCCCTGGTCACAGTGCTCCTTAGAGCACTCATGAGCATCAGTGAGGAAGGGCCTGGGCTCCCCTGGTCACAGTGCTCCTTAGAGCACTCACGAGCATCAGTGGAGAAAGACCTGGGCGCCTATGGTCACAGTGCTCCTTAGAGCACTCATGAGCATCAGTGAGGAAGGGCCTGGGTTCCCCTAGTCACAGTGCTCCTTAGAGCACTCACGAGCATCAGTGCGGAAAGGCCTGGGCGCCCCTGGTCACAGTGCTCCTTAGAGCACTCACGAGCATCAGTGGGGAAGGGCCTGGGCGCCCTTGCTCACGGTGCTCCTTAGGGCTAGCTTTGGAAACCCCGGAGAGGACACCCCATTCACTCATCCTTTTCCTTTACAGCCTTGAAATGTCACCAGGCTTGACTTCTCACCATATTTGCTAGACTTGGTTCCAGATAACTTTATGATAACAAAAACAAAAAACAAAAACCAACCAAACAAAAACCATAGCTACCCTCGAGGAGATGGAGGTTTACCAGCAACTGAGGCTAAGGTGGGCTGGACCTCAGGACCACTCAGGGATGGTTCGAGTGGTCCATCCCCCCATCCTGACATCCTAAGGCCCATCCCCCCATCCTGACATCCTAAGGCCCCATGGTCATAGATATCAAGGCCCTGACCATAGGGGCAAGTCTCTGGACAGTGGAGGCACTCGGAGTGACAGCCCAAGGCTGCCCCACTGATGATGGCTAATTCTCAGACAGCTCAATAGGGAGGGTCTTAGGTTTGACCTCTTCATCCTAGGTCCCCTCGCCTGGCCCAGGGATCTGCACTGGGTGCACACAGGGCCTGAAGGTCAGGGCCTCTGCTTTCGAACTCCTGCACTCAGCAGAGCATGGTTTTGGTGGTAATGACACTTGTACTGACTGACTTGGAGGCCTGGCGAGCAAAATGGAGGTGTGGCTGGGAGGGATGCAGCAGGCCCGTTCAAGGCCACCCCAACATTCTAGCCTGTGTAGGAGAGGACTCCCCTCCCTCTGTGGAGCCACGGAGAGAGGGCACTCTACCTCGCCTTCCAAAAATGGGCCCCTGCTTTGGGGTTGCAGGCTGCAGGCTCGTTGCTGTCTTCAGCTGTGGGCAAAATGGGAAGAGGGGAATGAGGGAGGAGGGAAAGGGGAGGAGGGAGGAGGGAAAAGGGAGGAGGGAAAAGGGAAGAGGGAGGAAGGTGAATTGCCCGGAGTTGAAGAACAAGGAAGTTGGGGTGCGAGGGGGTACAGCCGATGTGCTGCTTTCAAAACTAATGCTGACTTATTAGCATGTTCACGCCTGAAGCACGGGCAGGATGAGCATGACTTGAAGGCCAGCCTGGGCTCCGTGAGACCCCCCTCTCAAGTGCCCCTCCCCCCAGAAAACCCAACGGAATAAACAAGCATAAAACACTACAACAGGAGCCCTGCAGGAGGACAACGCTTCTCCCTGCCTCTAGTTGGGGTCCTTTCCTTACAGTGAAATTTCCCCTGCTTATTTATTTTTATTCTGTAAAATACAAAAGTGGGTAACCTGCAGATCACCGCGGGGAAGGGAGTTGGGAAGGATGACGGCTGGCCCCTCTGGCCAGAGCGGGGTCCTGTGGCCCTGAGCCTAGGGGAGGCCGCTGAGCCTCGCCCCCAGCCCCAGCAGAGGAGGAAGAGCCCTGCAGAGCAGGGAGCAGAGCCGGGGCGGTACCGAAGGGCTGAAAGGACCCTTTAGGCAAGTGGGAGGGGCTACTTTCGTTTTGTTTGTTGTTTCACCCTGGTTGGTAAGGTTCCGGACAGCACACAGGTTTCATGGGATCTAGACTATAAACGTGTATTGGGGGTGGACCCGGCGCGGGCGGGGGTGGGGCTGCAAATGAGATGTTGGTAAGATTTACTCACGGGGAAATGGGAGCCAGAGGTAGGGCGGGAAGGGACGGAAGGGTTTATGGGGAGTCCTCTGGCCACGGTAGACTGAGGCGGGGGCAGGGGTGGCTTGGATGGATCCAGGGGCCCGGAACGATCTGAAAGAGACCCCGTGCTTTGTAAACTGGGGAGACGGAGGAAGTGCCTTCCTAGTATATTCCCATTTCCCACCCGCTCCCCACCTAGCCCTCATCTCTCCCTCCCTCCTCCTGTCCCCTCTACTTATTGGCTTCTTGACAGCCCCGTCTCCATGGCAACTGGAGACAGTCAGCTTCCCTGCCCCCACGTGGCTAAGCCCAGGGTGGTGAGATGCCAGTGGTGATGCCTCTCAGGGCATTCCCACCCTGGTTAGGAGGATGTGCGGAGATTTCAGAGTGGGGAACGCAAGGCCCTAGGGATTGGGTCGGGCTTCCTGCTTTGTCAGTGTTGCCATAGTTACCATGTCCCTCCCCCCTGCCTCCTCCCCCTTCTCCTCCTCCTTTACCGTTTTAACTCCTTTTCTTCATCTCCCTGGCCTTTTCGGCCCAGTTAAGAGGCCTCAGTAGCAGCCAGCTGAGGCCCTGTCCCTGCCCCTGCCCCTGCCGGGGCTGGATTCTCCTTTTGTTGGACCCTCTTGCCTTGACCTCCCAGCACCGCCCTCCTCAGCCCTCACCCAGATACAAGGAGTCCTCTTTAGAGCCAAGAGACTGTGCAGGGGCCAGACTGACGGGCAGAGCCTCACACGGGGGGAGCTCATATTTATCCTCCTCTTCTACCTCTTCCTGGGCCTTCAAAAAGGGCTGCTGGAGGCATAGGGAAAACGCACGATGGGGCGTGGCAGGCCCTGATGGCTGGTGCCGCCCCCCTCCCCCACCCTCAGCATTCCCACTTACCCTGTTTCTCCTCGTCTCTGGGCCAGGCAGGAAAGATGGGCTGGCTACATTTTCTCTCCAAACTTGGGTGTCTGGATAGATAGACTGGTTTTGCTTCCACCCAGCCCACCTACGTCCAGCAAAAGGCTTCGTTTTGCTCCCTATCTGATAAATAATAAATCATCTGCCCTTAACTGTGGGCTTCAACGCTGTACCTAAAGGAACCCATAAAAATGGGCCTTTCCAGCGGCATAGACAAGACAGTTGTGTTGAAACACGGGGACCTGGGCAGATGTTTGTTTCACCTATCAATGGCTCCTGACCCCTGCACCCAGATTCTGACTAAGAGGTAAGAGAACCAAGCTTAAGGGCTAAGCCTTGCTGGACAGGCTATCTAGAGTCAGGGAGATCCAACTGCGGGGACCCTGGTCTGCTGGGCCCCTAAGACCCACTGTGCACTTACCTGCACACCTGGCAGGTAGGAATGGTGGCCCCAACCTGTAAGCAGACTCTACTCAACTCAGCCCAAGGAGACCCTGAGTTTTGTCAGGGTGACATTGTACTTTAGACCACTCACACCTGTGACTGGGAATGCTCCCTGAAGAAGCTGTGTAACAGCGGGAACCTGAGATCAGAGGGACAGAAGGAGAAGACTGGGGGTGGGGCTCAGGGGGCAGGCGAACTAGTGGCCTTTGGTGCACAGCTGGATGAGGTGGTGCCCTAGGGAGGCTGGGCCGACAGAGAGTGGAAGCACGGATGGCCAGTGGATAGAGACAGACAGACAGACGGCTGCTCAGGTGAGGGGGTCGGTAGGTGAAGACAAAGGGGAGAACGGGGAAGAGGGGCACTCACCGGGCCTTGCCGCCACTGAACCTGTCCTAGAAAGAGCAGGAGCGGAGACAGGAAGCGGTTAGCACAGCTGGGCCTCTCCCTGCTCAGAGTCCCGGATCTCCAAGAGTCTGAGCAGGCGTCTGGACTGAGGAGCCTCTGGAGAAAGTCTCACCATGGCCTGGTCGATGAGCAGAGCCCCTTTGCCTCTCTAGAGCCCGGGAGCTGCCACAAATGTCCTGGGGGACAAGGGCTCCATTGTTCCCATTATTTACATATTCTAATTATTGGAAAGGTGCCCGCCTCCACCTGTGGTCTCCCACCCAAAGGGACTTTATCCAGGACAACTCCCAGCCCCACCCCCCAAACTGTGGTCTGCAGCCACACGAGAAGACCTAAGATGGACCAGGTATGGCTCTCTGGCATCGCCTTTTCAGAGCCATACTGGGTGACATTGATGGACAGATGTCACCACATTGATGGACAGATGCCACCTTGCTGTCACCCATCCTGACCTTTTACTCTGGGGAAAATCCAGAGGCTCTCTAATTCTATGTGACCAGCTTATTCTTTAATGGAGGTGTTTGTAAAACATCTATTTATCAAAATGGACACGGTGGCACACTCCTTTGATCCTAGCACTTGGGAGGCAGAGGCAGGCGGATCTCTATGAGTCCGACGCAGGCTTTGAGTGAGACTGTGAGATTACATACTGAATTCCAGGACAGGCCGACCTCCACGGTGAAACCCCGTCTCACAAAACAAAATGAAACAAAAACAAAAATCAAAACAAAAATAAAACAAAGAACAACAACAAAACCCAAACCAGCACCAGTTGGTTTATAAACGCGTGCCACACTCGAGGCACTGCCTCCAGCAGCGAGGACGCTACAGAAAGCATCAGACTTTACATGTGTCCTTTCCTCACTGGGCTCCCAGAATAGTTTCGTGACGCAAGCACCAGTTTTACACTCACTTTCAGATGAAGACACCGACTCTGTTAGTCAGCCCCCACTGATGTAACAATACCACAGCCCTGAGCCGCTTAAACAACAGAGATTTTATTTCCTCCAAGATCAAGAGGATAGAAGGCTAAGATCGGGGTTAGTTTCTGGTGAAGCCTCCATTCCTGGCTTGGATATCGATCGCCACCTCTCTCTGTGTCCTCAAGTAGCCTGTGAGCACCGCGGGAGGCTGAGCTGGGTATTACTTCTTCTTATAAAGACTCATGACTGTAGGATCAGGGCCTTAATCTTAATTGCCTCCCTAGTGGCCCCTGTTCTGTTAGGGCCACCAGGACAAGAGGTTCAACAGATGAGTTGGGGGAGGGGAAGCCATAATGTTGAGGCTCTGAGAAACTGAGACAGTTTCCTGGGCTGGGGACTTAGTGCAGTTGATAGAGCACATGCCTAGCATACACAGAGCCCTGTGTTTGATCCCTAGCACCCGATGAAAACTGGGCTTGGTAGTGCACGTCTGTAACCCCAGTAGGAGAATGAGAACTAGAGGTAGCAGCTGTGTATCATATTCAAGGCCAGGGCTACTTAAGACCCTGTGTCAATAAACAAACAAGAACCAAAAATTTAAAAAGCCAAGAAAAGCCACGAGGGTAACTCAGTGGGGAGCCCAGTTAGTACCACTGTTAGAAAGGGAGGAATGTGGAGCAGATGGGTCAGGCCCACCTCAGACCAGGCCCTGGGCCTCTTCCTTGCCCTTCATCCCCTGCCTCAACATTCTTCCATATTTGGACCAAGAGTCAGGGGGCAACTTTCTCACCCAAGGGATTCTCTTATAAATTAACAAGAGGAGAGCAAGGCCAGGTGTCAATAACTGTGGGATCAAAGTCTACAGGTCAGACTGGAACATTCTGGATGCCACCCTACCCCAACTGGAATGGACAGGATTTCCCAGAGGTACCCCGCCCCCACCCTCACCTCAGCTCAAGGCTTTGCATAGGCAAATCCCAGGGCCTAGGACTGGAAAGGACCCCAGGGAGCCCGAGTCTGTCGACTGGACACTGCACCAGCCTCACAGAGACGAAGGGAGGGGAAGCAAGAGGTTTGCTTTTGCAGACGTGTGGGGCAGGAGGCTCTGGACAGCCCCTTTCCCTGACGGGGATGGCTTTGTGCACGCTGCGACAGACCCTCTGGAGGAATTCCCCCACGAAGGTTGACTCCCTCCCTCACTGGCAGCCTGAGTGTCCACGCTATGCTATTTTCAGAGCGCAGAGTGATTCCATAGATTTCTGAGATCTCGGCTGCCTCCCCTGGGCCTGGTGAACAGCCCATAATCTAGGCCAGGGTAGGCAGCTAACCCCGAGGGAATACAAAGTCAGTTCCTCCACTTGCCCTGTCACTGGAGAGCTGGCACAGGCCTTCAGTCCCAGCATTCAGGAGGCAGAAGCAGGTGGATCTCTGTTAGTTTGAGGCCAGCCTGGTCTACAGAGTAAGTTCCAGGACTGGCTGGACCCAGTGAAACAAAACAAACACAAATAAGCAAACAAACAAACCACTTAGGTCCCCAGGTCCCCCAAGACTACAAAAGTGAGACACCCCCAGCCTGGGAGTCTGTACTGGGGAGTCTGTACACACGCACCTCCTCTGGTGTACAGTCTGAGGCGTGCTGCTCAGAAGAGGCTCTAAGTGTGACTTCTCATGGGTTGTTCTGGGATCACCTCTAACCCTTAGCTCGCTGGCACGGGGCTCCCCAGCACAGGCAGAATGGCACAGATCCAGCCCGGGGCAGGAGGGGGTGGGGGGGTCGGGGGGAGGTGCTTGGGTGATGGAGAGAGCAAAGAGATGGTTAGCTTCTCTGAATGTCTGTTTCCTTCTGAATGAATGGTGACATTAACAGAACAATTCGCAAGGTCCAGGGTGGCTCAAGAATGGAATTCAGGGCTGGGGCAGGAGGATCATGGAAAATTCTAGACCTTGTCTGCTCTACATAGTGAGTTCACACCGGTGTGAACAAACAACAAAACCCGAAAGACATCATCTGTCATTGGCAGGGGTTTCTGAGGGTCCAATTTGCTAATGGCATGTTTTAGCTTACCTGAACCCAGGACACCATAAGTTGAGGTTGTAGTTGCCTAAAAATGGAGGAGGTGGCTAGCTGGAGTTGAGGTCCCTGGTGTCAGTAGAGGGCAGGCATCATATGGAAGGTTTGGGGTGGCTTCTGAGGACCTGAAGGAAGACAAGAGAGCAGGCTGTGGCCCAAGGTCTCAGGAGTGAAGTGAACAGAGCCTCTGAGATTCGAGTGTCTGGGCTCCTGGAAGACTGAAGGGGACAGAAGCCATTCTATCGGGCAACTGGGCATGTCATTTTATCTCTAGCGGGGCTGGTGGTAACCACAGTAATACTTTTTTCTTCCATTCACAGAAGTCAGACACACCCTCCCAGCCTGCTGTGCAGACAGGTGCTGGCGCGCTGCCGGCAAGAAACGGCCACATCAGGCCTTAGGCCAGAAGTAGGCCCTAAGAGAAATGAACCAGAGGCAGCGTGGTAATAGATGATGAGCTCTTTCCAGAAGTTACTGAGGCTGTGAGTGGCCTTCAGATGGACAGTTTTGACAGAAAGTGTGTCTGCACCCAGCATGCCTTTGCCCGATCAGCTTGGCCAGACCTTTGGCACGTTCTCCCTGGGAGGTTCCGGGTCTGGTCTTCCAGAGATGCTGTGACCTGTAGGCTGTATTTCTCTCCAGGTTTATTGAGCCCAATAACATTCTGAACACAATGTCCTGAACCTGCTGCTTCAAAACATGAGACCAACCTGGGCTACATGAGACCTTGCCTCAAAAACAAACAACATCAAAACAAACCCAGCCAGTGGTGGTAATTACACACCTGTAATCCTAGAGCGTGGGAAGAGGCATCAGGAGGATCAGGAATAAGGGTCATCTTGGGCACTTAGTGAGTCTAAGGCTAGGCTAGCCTAAGYTACATAAGAATCTGTCTCAGAACAGGGTTGTTGAAATGGTCCATCAGATAAAGTCATTTTCAATAACCTGTCTGAGACCTGGGACCCACATGAAGGAAGGAGAGAAACAATTTTCACAATTTATCTGCATATCTCCATATGTTCTCTCTTTCTCTTTCACACACACAGACACACACACACACACACACACACACATACACACACACACACACACACACACACATTCAAAATAAATAGATAAATGTGCTAAAGGTACTCCAAACAATAACAACAACAAACAAGCTGGCCAGATGGCTGAGTGGGTAACGTTGCTTACTACCAAGGCTGAGGACCTGAGGTCAGTCTCTAGAAGCCACGTAATGGAAGGGAGAACCAGTTCCTGAAGCCTGCCCTCTGACCACCACACACACATCACATCACGTGGCACACACACACACACACACACACACACACACAAATAATTAATTAAAATTTTAAAGCGGAGGCTGAGGAGACGTCTCAGTGGTTAAGAGCACAGGCTGCCCTTCCAGAGGACCTGTGTTCAATTCTCAACGCCCACATGTTGGCTTGTAATTATCTATAACGCYGTTCCAGGGCATCTGACATCCTCTTCTGACCTCCTCAGGCACCAGGCACACGTTGTGGTACACATACATGCATACATACATGCATACATACATGCATACATGCATACACACACACACCAAGAAAGTCTCACAAAGCCCAGGCTGGCCTACCTGTTCAACCCTTTGCCTTTGCCTCTGGCGTGCTGAGACTGGCGTTTACCACCATGCTGAGCCCACTATGTCTTCTCTTTTAGCTTGGTTCACTGGCCCAAACTCTGCTCATACAGGAGAAGGCCTAGTATTCAGGAAGCTATGGGGAGGCTGGGGATGGCGGAGCAAAGTCGCCTTACCTGGGGCTGCCCTCTGGGACACTCTGTCATGTTGTCCTCTCTTCCTGCGGGCCACGGTTCAGAAGAAGCTTCTTCAGCAGTCCCCCAGCCCCTACGCGCAAGGCTTCCATTGTAACTAAGCTCCCAGCTTGTTCCAGAGCTAGACTGTACCGCCTCCAGGGTGCTGAAGYGAGCTCTGTAAATGGCAGCCCTGATTTCTGTAGGGTTCACAACCAGAACCCTAGCACCTGGCTCACAGCTTGGCACAGGGCAGGCTCCTGGCTGTTATCTCCTGCAGGGCATAGCTGTGGTTACTCCTTCTGTGGAAAGCCCTCAGCTCTGCAAGCCTTGGTCTCTCTGAAARGCCCATGCCTGCTCTCCTGCCCATCACCAACCTCCAGGTCTGAAGGGCAGGCATGGCGTCCTGTCTGCTGTTCTGTTTACCTGGGGAMAACAGTCCCCTTGGTAATCACAGAGAACTGAAGACTTCTTTTCTCCAGATTACTTTAACTAACCTTTCTCACGCCCCAGGATCCTCCCTGCTTATCTTTGAAGGGGGGCTATTATTCTCCCCCACCCCACTTTCCAGGCACTCCGCAGCCCTCCCCCCCCCCACTGCCCCACAGGCATCAAATGATCCTGCTTAGGGGTCTGTCTGCAGTTCAGAGCCTGTCAGCTGAGCATCTCTTCCCAGCCTCCTTGCGCTCTCTCTTCTAGGTCATAGGGTAGTGGGAGAGAAATTTCTGAGCCATACTGACCTGACTTTCTCCCCTTCCCCTTACCAGACCCCAGACACAGTGGGTCAAGGATGCTTCTCCAACCCACATCCTTCCTCCACCGCCATGGAGGGTCCTCAAATTACTCTGCCTAYGTTTTGCCAAAGGAACACAGATGCCTGGCCTTAGGCCAAAGCCCACAGTCCCCTTGCTTGTCTTCACGCCCATTTGAGAGGCGTTCCACAGGAGAGGGTGACCCCTGGTGGTGATGAGAAGAATGACAGCCTGTAGCTCAGTTCATAGGATGGCGAGGCTGACAGAGGAAGTAGGTCATCTGCAGGCCCTCATTATCAGGAATGCAAATAAAGGAAAGTCCCTTAACGCGGAAATCTCACTCCCATCATGTTCCCGGTAATCACCTAATAACATTGCCCGTGGTTATAACTGAACTCAATTGTACTGAGAATTCTGGAATTTTGGGTTCTTTAAAAAACACCCACAGAAATATTATAAGCATATGCTTTTGTTTTAATCCCAGGTGTGGGCTCTGAGGTGGCCTCAGAGCTGACTATGGTTTGCCTCCTGCTCTAACGGAGGTGTGGTTTTGCCAGCTGCAAATAGTTTCTGCAATTGTGTGACCGTTGGAATTTTTCAGAGGGTATATAAATGCTAATGCCCGCCTGGGTGGGGTGGGTAGTTGTTAGTTGGTCAGGGAGGTTGGTTGCAGTTTGTTAATAGTCATGCTCAAAGAAGAAAGAAAAGGAAAGAMATTAGATTCCAGGACCTCTCTTTCTCTCTCCCATCTATCCTTCTTTCTCTCCTATCTAGTGATTGGRAGTAAAAATGGGGGAGGGAGGGGATAAGGGTGTGAGAAAGAACCCATAAAGTAGGTAAAGTCCAGCTGTACCCTAAAGGTTGGATATTCAGAAAGCAAATACAGTAATTGTCAAATGACTTTTGGCACCCGGCAAATCACACAAGTTTTTACGATTCAGGAATCAGGTGTTTAGGCCCTATCCAAATGCAGAAGATTGCGTTCCAATAAGAATTCTAGGGGGGCTGGAGAGGTGGAGGGATGGCTCACTGGTTAAGAATACTTGTTGCTCTTGCAGGGGACCCGAGTTCAATTCTTCTATGGTAGTTCACAAACATCCATAACTCCATCTCTAGATCCAGCATCCTCTTCTGACTTCCCTGGGCGCMAAGTACATGTATGGTGCATACAATACATGTAAATACAGACATGTAAACTAAACACACACAGAAATGATCATAAGAAAAAGGAGTGCCCGGGCCGGCTTCCACTGGATCCTGTTAGGCGGCGGCCCAGCCCGAAGTCCCCGGTCTGGTTCTTGATTCTGAAATACAGCTCGCTGAGAATGCCTTGTACCAAATGAGACATGTTTGCCTCCAAACCTAAAGAAAACTCTCTCTAGCTAGGCATGGTGATCCCAGTACTTGGACGACAGAGATGAGCTCAGAGGTCTAATTTCAGTTTTTT
>BDUI01044961.1:14868-25171 GCA_002335545.1 Apodemus speciosus | reverse complement strand
TAGTCCTGGCTGTCCTGGAACTCACTCTGTAGACCAGGCTGGCCTCAAACTCAGAAATTTGCCTGCCTCTGTCTCCCAAGTGCTGGGATTAAAGGCATGCACCACCACTGCCCAGCTCAGCAAATCAAATTCTATTTTCATCACTCAGTTTGTCTTCGCCAAATATATTTCTTCAGATTTCATAGGTGCAGCTTCTTGTCACATTTAGAAGATACTATTTCACTTCAGATATCCAATCCCCAGTCTTAAAATCTTTCTTCTCCCTCTTCTGCAATGTCTCCTGAGCTTTATGTGTCAGAAATGCCTTTTAGATGTATTGTTTGGGGTTGGCTACCTTATGACTAGTAAAATTTTAAATGTTTTTGATTTTCTGTAATGATTTTCATCTTCTGAAGAATGAAGATTCTTTAACAAGTGATGTGAGCTATACTTATCTGTGGCTATAAGAATGAGTATTAGTAATGAAGTTAAATATACTTGCTTAGGAAACTGGCAACAGTMAGTTGCCCTCTCAGGTCTGAGATTCCATCAACTATGGGTTGACTACTTTATGGTGCTAGGCATACACTACCTCCAATTGATTGTCAAATTAGACAGCTGCCAGTTATCACCAAGATATGAGTGGCCACTCTGGAAAATTTGGAATATTTTGCCATATTAGTTATTGTTCCGTTTCATAGGTGTCTCACTTGACATAACTACAAATTCATTTTTCTCCCTTGCAAAATGGCATAGCAACTTTCAGTACTGAGTCCTAGTCCTGATGGAGGAGGCTTCGAGGTTAGTTTTAGCTTGATTTCTCCATGATTTGGCTGAGTTGTGTGGTGTCTTTGGCAATAGTTTTATATTCAAGTACTTTAGGGGGCTGGAGAGATGGCTCAGCAGTTAAGAGCACTGACTGCTCTTCCAGAGGTCCTGAGTTCAATTATCAGCAACCATGTGGTGGCTCACAGCTCACTACCATCTGTAATGGGATCTGATGCACTTTTCTGGTGTTTCTGAAGCTACAGTGTACTCATTTTATATATATAAAACAAATCAATAAAATCAAGTACTTTAGACAAACAAAGGCAATGATGACATCTTATAATATTCATTATTTTGTGAAATCTATCCAACTATCCAGTACTAGTGAAATCATGGAACTTGGATAAAAATCTCCAGACACCTCTTCATTATGCTAGCATAATCCCTACTACACAATAAATAGTAGTTCCCACTGATTTGTAAGGTTTTCGCTCTTTATCAAGGAACCTCTTGGCAAAAGTCAGTGATCATTACAGAAAACCACAACCAATCAAACTCTAGTTATGGCGCCTATATTCAGTGGATACGTCTTTTAGAAAAATCTCCTGTACCTAAGGCTCAGGGAAACACTGAAGAAGCATAGAAAGTATTGCTGAGAATTAGAAATTGAGTTGTGAGACTTGGTTAGAAAACCCAGTTGCGAGACTGGGTATATTATTAATCTCAGTAGCCACTGCCATGGCTTCTTAACCATATGACTGCCTAAACATGTAGTGAACATGAACAACAATAGCTATACTAAAGTGGGTGTGTGAAAGTCCACAATAATTCAACAAAGCCCACTATAATGACAGAAAATGATATTCAGTATCTTCTAAGAATACCTCTGTATGTGTATATAACATTCTTAGAAGATACTGAATATCATTTTCTGTCATTACATATTATTATATCAATATAATATATTATATAATTATATATTATATATACATGTAATAACAATTATTACAATATAGCTACATAAAAAGTTGTGGTAAAATAAATAAACCAGTGTGTTTATGTACACTTCTCTCTGACTGAATGAATACTATGAACATGTGAATGAAAGAGTTTGAAGAAATATTTCAGTGCTAGTTTGGAAGAATCTTAAATGACTGATGTTATATTTCCTCTTAAAATCTCTGCTTTCCAACCATTGGACTGAGCATGGGATCCCCATTGGAGAATGTAGAGAAAGGAGTGAAAGAGCTAAAGGGGTTTGCAATCTCATAAGAAGAACAACAATATCAACCAACCAGACCTCCCAGAGTTCCCAGTGACTAAACCACCAACCTAAAAATACACGTGGAGGGACCCATGGCTGTGATGCATATGTRGCAGAGGATGACCTTATTGGGCATCAATGAGAGCACTCCACCCTAGGTGGAGGGGATTATAGCTAACACAGGAGCTATACTACTACACTTGGAGAGACCCATGGTTCCAGTTGCATATGCAGCAGAGGATGGCCTTATCTGGCATCAATGGGAGTGGAGGCCCTTGGTCCTCTGAAGGCTAGATGCCCTGGTGTAGTGGAATACCAGGACAGGGAGGCAGGAGTGGGTGGGTGGGTGATCGAGCACCCTCATAAAAGCCGAAGGAAGGAGGATGCAATAGGGGTTTTGTGGAGGGGAAACCTCGAAGAGAGATAACATTTGAAATGTAAATAAATAAAATATCCAAAAAAATTAAAAACACCTGCTTTCAGTAATTCCTCAATTTCAGCACATTTTTTTCTTTCTTATTTGGGGTAAGGCATTAAGATTTAGTGCAGGTTTGCTTTAAAATGCTGAAAACTAATGATTATTTAACCACCTAACTTTTGTTTTGTTGTTGTTTTGATCTGGAGGCTGCAAATCAGAGATTCAGTATTTGGCTGAGGTGGCTCTTTCTGTGGACTATGAGAAAGTAGATTTTCTGTCTCTTCCTGAGTGTCAGCTGGTTGACATTCCATAAACATTCAGAATCAAAATCTCACTGATCTCCCTCAGCTTTTCTCTCCTCTTGGTGGTTTCCTACATTATGGTTGTCTATATTTTCCCTTCTGATGAAGACAGCACTCACACTGAATTAAGGGAGAATCCTGTTTGAATGTTAAATCGTGTTATTTGTAATTCATGATTGTAWTTATTTTGAGCTTGCTGCTGAGCTTTGCCAGGTTTTGAAGTGACCTTACTAGAGTTCAGTATTTCAATGCATGGATGTCTGAGGACACAGCTAGAACTCAAGCACACCTCTAAAGTCTCTGCCAGGTTAAATGTGTCCCAGAATATCTGGATYGTTTCTGCTGTACAATTGCTGGTGTATGAAGCATAGCCTGTCATTTTGTAAAGAAAGATAAGACAGTGTTTTAGAAAGGGGTTCTGAAGAGCCCAGAGGGCAAGTCAGTGCATCTGACTTCTGGCCACTGGCATTTATAAATGTTAATTACACTGCAGACACCCAGAGATAGTACTGAAAGTAATGCAGAAAAATACTTGGTTAATTGCCGATAGAGATGAAGCTACGTGATCCAGTTATTTATCCTGTTTTTGTAAGATACATACACATCAAGAATAAGTAAAAGAATGTACTCAGACATATCTTCAATATCAATATCAAAGCAAGGAATGAACAATAAGATTGAGTATGTGCAGGGAGAGAGGTTGCATAAAAACTGCATATGGTGGTTCTCTGGAAAAAAAGAAAACAAATAATGGCTCACATCGCAGTTAAGTAATATTCTTACTGTGCTTTCTGTTGAATACAGATATCTCTTTGAATTATATCCTCTGTACTTTGGAAAGTTAGACATGCCCTACAGAAACTTAAACCAGTTCTTTCTATTTGAACATATCTGTACATGTCTTTCCTAAATGATTTTATAGTGTCAACGGCATTGGAAACTGTGCAAGCTTGAATAGGAAAGATACCTTAGTTGGTATGGTGCTGGCTGAGAAACATGAATATCTGAATCCTACCGCTATAACCATGTAATACTGCATGCTGCTGAGTTTGTAATTCCAGTTCTGGGAGCTCAGACCAAGGTGGATATCTAAATTAATTAGCTTTGTCAATGAGACCCAGGTTCCAAGGAGAGACATTGTCTCAAAAACAACATGGAAAACTCCTTAGGAACAAACAACTAATGTTAGGTGATGGCAGACACAAGCACAAACACACACACACACACACACACACACACACACACACACACACACACAAATATAAAATAAAAACACTTACCATACCTTAATGATCTTACAGAGAAGCTGAGTTTTAGGATCATGCCCTCCAATGATAATGACTAYCAGTGTATTCTAAAAATCTTTTACTTACAGCTGTAAGTCTGAAAATAGGAAATGTATTTATTTCCCAATCCAGTAACTTTGGGTAATTTTTTTCTGTGTTCTGTCTGATGTCTCTTTCCACATACTCTGGTCCCTTCCCTCCCTAATCAATAAGATGCAAGCAAATGAAGCTCCTTTGTAATTTCAACACTATGTCCTAGGGTAGTTATAATCAATATTGCAGTTATATTCATTCTTATTTTATTAGCATTTGTTCAAAGTGTAACWGATTTCCAAACAAGGAAATCAGTCCTCTTATACAGGACCCCTGAGACCTATCTTCAGCCTACTAGCTGCTCCTTCCTTAGCTGATGTAACATTCTGTTCAGGATGAATTTCCATGAGGCTGAAGAAATTCACTTAATATATCTTTTAAAAATATGATTTTCATAAGATTTTTAAAATTAATTTTGTGATACAATATACAAATTTAACAGTGTAAAATACAGAATTTGACTCATAGATTTGAATGCACAGCACTGTACTATCCGACATCTTCTCARACATTAATGTACGTTCAGTTCATTACAAACATTTAGACTTTATYATGAGAGCATGGATAAATCCCAGGGTGTCTTCTTTTAGGTAGCTCATTTTTAATTCATGTTTCTTAATGAACATATCTTCCACATTTTTGCATTAAGATATGAGTGCTTTCAGCATGTTTACAGCATGGAATAGCTAACCCAGGCCTTGTAGGATATCTATCACACCTCCTACAGACACAGTTGAATAGCTATTATTAGTCATTAAATAAATTATTTAATTATCTAATAATTTATTATATTATATTTAATAATTTTTTAATTAGATATGATATTTATTAATTACCAATTTCTTTTTGGATGGTGACTCATTGGAAATATATTGTCCTAGTTATTTTGAAAAGAACAATAATTTACAGTTGACTCCTGTCATCCTTCTAAGACATCTATCTCAAAGGCTTATATTTCCTACCTGTCTAAGGCTGTCCTTCCCTCTTGACCTTTCCAGCCTCTAGTGTCAWCCTATTCATTTACTAATTAAACATTAAATTTTGACTCTTCACATATGTGAAGTAATACAGTATGTACTGTTTTTCTTCATTAATCATATCTTCTTTCAGGTTCATTTATGCTCTCTGAAGTTACTTTTTCTTGCATAATGCTCCTCTGAACTCCCCATGGTTATGACAGCATGCCTAATGCCTGATTATGCTCAAGTCCGACCAAGATAAAAAATACAAATAAAAAGAGCTTGGAGAAGAATATGTGGGCATGAAGTCACACCCCTAGCTCACCAGCTGTTGGCATTGTATTGCCTCAGGAATAGAAATTATCAGTGGTCTGACAGCTAGTATATCAACCACACTACAAGAGTGGTCCCATATTTAAGAGTACTCAACCAACAAAAAATGACTTCCTGTAGAGGGGGAAGGAGGGAGAGAGGGAGAAGATAAGAGGGAGAAGGAGAGAGAAAGAGAAAAAGAATTTGGGCATGCAGAAAGATGAGTAAGAACTTTGTGGGAAGTGTGAAAAGGATGTATATTATCAAAATGTCATGAATTATGAATTCAGACAAATTATCTACATGTCAGAAGTATCATTTACAGCTACCAAGCAATTAGGTATGTCTGGTCTCTTTCCTGGTCTCTTTTTCATGGCTCTATAGAATCTAGTTCTATGCTCTCAGAAGTAAGACACAGACCCAACATATATTTACAAATACATTGGCCATAAAGCTATACATTTTATGAATATATATATATATATATATATATATATATAAAACCTAAATTTCTCATTTATTTTAACCTCTTTTTGCCACGTCACTAGTTACCTATGCTCAGGTACAATGTGTCTATCTTCCCATTAAATATTCTTATGCCTGACTCTATCACATTATTCTTTATTTCCTGGATGTACCACCTCCTATATCCTCCCTAAGCCATAGGSCATCAGATTTATTATTGACAGGTGCCACATCCACACACTCTTTCTCTCTTTGACCTCTCTCTCTSTGTGTACATATGTGTGTCTCATATATTCATGTATGTGTTTATGTGCAGAGAGAGAGAAAAAGAGATATTATGTATTTTCTTAATAAATAATCAGAGATTTTTAAAATGGAACTAATGTTTAATACAACTATACCATATTCCCTAAAAATATTTTACACTCAACCCTCAGATATCCTTTGTGTCTCACACCAATATCTCTTTGATTGTCTTTCCTTTTTCTCAAGTGCAATTACTGGTAACACCAGATTTCTAAATCTTCATTTAATAGGATTCTGTTTCCCACTTTGTATTTATTTTCCTTTATGCTGCATTCCCACATAATTCTTTGGTGCATTAACATTAGTAAGTGTGACTTGATCCTGGCAGTTATGATGGGGACATAACACATTTTGGAAGTTTTAGAATTATTGATATGAGATTTTGGAAACTTAGGGTTTCATATGTCACATAGATGGCTTTCAAACATCAAGCAGATAATGTTATGGTTACCTTACTCATTAGATCAGTGAGTGGCACATTCATGTCCTACTAATGAATGAGGGATAATGAGTTAATGAACACACGGTATCTTTTCCCTCCTGATAAAGTTGAGATGTAAGTGTTCCCCCCCACCAAAGACTCAAATTTGGAAGGTTTGAACCTACCTGGGAATATCCATGATATGAGATTGTATATTGGATCATGAGTTTACCAATGGGTTATCCTGTAATAGATTATCCCCTAATTAGTTTATAACTGACTGGGTAAAACACATTTTTTCACTCCTCTTCTTCTAGAGTAATAAGAGCATGTTATCTATTCACAACATCCTAATGTGAACTTCATTTATCTCTACATTATGTATATGAGTATTCCAACATCCTATCCAATAGTTTTTGTCACCTAGGTATCTTTCAAAATCCCGTTACTTCAATTAGCTCAGTCCCCCTTCCATTAGACAACCACATAATTACTCTCAGTATTTAGTTTCCCCGTATTTATAGTATAACTTTCAAAATGAAGGAGCAGAAAGAAAATTCTATAACTTAACATAGTTTTCTCTCAAAATGTATATTTGATCATGATTTAGTGAAGCTAAGTGCTTCTCATTATCTATGGTGTTCATCAAGTGGYAGTTTGATTTAACCTGTGCCATTGCAAGCCTGTGCTGAACACCAGCGTCTGACTCTCAGGATTAAATGTGGCTACACTCAGCATAGGGCTTTTCCTTCCTTCCTTTCTTTTTTCCTTCCTTCCTTCTTTCCTCCCTTCCTTCCTTTTTTCCTTCCTTCCTTCCTTCCTTCCTTCCTTCTTTCCTTCCTCTCTTCTTTCTTTCCTTCTCTCTTTCTCTTTCTTTCTTTCTTTCTTTCTTTCTTTCCCTCTCTCTCTTTTTTTACTTCTCATTTTTTTCTTTTGGATATTTTCCTTATTTATACTTCAATTTCAATGCTTTGTTTGTCTCTGATTCCCTATATAATATTTATTTTATTCATTTATTTATTCCTTGGGGTAATATATTATTTATTTATGCTTTGGGCATTCATATTAGTAATATGGTGACAGGTTAGAAATTATGACCATGCATTCCTTTCTATTTGAGTGGATACAATTCCCTTTTCATTTGCGAGGAAAAAGGTAATTTACATTTTTGAATAATTTTGTCAATCTAAAATTAGTGATAGTAAATGGTAGAATCATTAAAGGTATCACTTGGTAATACTAAAATATAAAGGTGAGTACTATTCTAGRGTTTAAAGAAAGTAAACTCTAGAAAACCAAAGCATGGTTATAGTTTTCCAACTATTTGAGAGTTCAGATTATCATGAATTCATTGCAAATCAGTTGTCTGTAATTCCAACTTAATTATAATTTTGTTCTTGGAGTGTCAAAAGCATATCATTTTCTGTTGGCAATGAAAATCAAGAGTGACTACTTTAGAATGTAGGTTTCTAACAAAGCGTTTCTTTGTATTGGCAAGTTCTGTCATCTTATCATTGTGCATGCCAGTTTATCCTCATGAGCCTGGTGTCACAATGAAAAATCTGYTAAAATGTATACTATGCTTAATATCATACATTCACTGTATKGTCAATAACAATATTTTTGTTACTTCATATTCATTTTTTCATAAAATGTACTCAAGAAAAAACAGCATACAAAAGCAACAACAACAGTTATCAAACAAATGTTTCTCCATTAGGTTATCAACTTACTATAAACTCATAATACTACAGTTCATCAGCTGTTTTGGCCAGTTTTTTTTTTTTTTCAAATCATTGCCAATTTCATTAGATCAGTGAGATAAAACCATTCTATAAACAAACAAACAAACAAAAACATGCTGAACTGATCTGCAGTTCACTTTTTAAGATCTTATCAAACTGTTAATGGTAGTCACCTATATAAACCGGCCATAGTACTTGTCTTTTGAGAATGCTTAGGGTAGCTTTTGGCTGACTAGACTGAGCTTTTAATTACAACACCTTTAGGTTCTCAGTGGTGTTCAGCGCAACAATGACCAAGCTAGGGCTGGTGAGGTCTGAAAAACTAATTACTCCGTTATCTGCACTTTGGACATTTTCCCTTCAGTAGCACTTGAAAATATATACTTAAATCAGCATTCTAATTACAAGTTCCCATAACACAGTGTCCTATACAAAAAAATGCCATTACTATTCTGRCTYCCAACACACTTGAGTGTTTTTATTTTGCTGAGGTTYCTTTCTTCCACATTGGACTTTCTTTTGTAAACTTGTTTAATGGATAATTACCATTTCATCTTTTTAATCTTAATTGCTACACATTTAGACATGAACCATTAATTTCTTAGCAGGTAAGACATCAACTCAAATGTTTTCATTTTACTTGTTCATATATAGTTTTATTAATATGATATCCTTAGTATTCACGCACATATTTTATTGAGAACTAAGAAATTATTGGCATCTAATGTTGATATTTCTTCTGTTAGGKTCTGAAACCTTTATATCTTAATAGTAAAAACATATCTACAAGCAACAAATATCACAGAAATACAAATAGCATTGATTTAGTCATGTGTTATGCATCCTTATTCGTCCCATGCTTACTTCAGCTAATGAAATTCAGCTTGAAGATGATTCACATAATAAATCAYGAAGTCACCAACAGCTTGCAGATTGCAAATGTACACTTAGCATTTTGAGTGTGAGTCATTCTTAATTTAATGGACAGATATAGTTGCATACATTTGTGCTATGTAACATATTTCAATAAATATATAATCTTTAGTTTCATTTCCATTGTGGTGAGAAAACACCCTATGGAAAGCAAGTGAAGGGAGAAAGGTTTTATTTGGCATAGTTCCAGGTTCTACTCCATCATTGTTGGGAAATGATAGTGGCCAATGCTTGAAGCAGACAGTCATTCAAGAGCAGAGAGAGAATGAAAACATGGATTCTTACTTGCTGAACTGCTAATATCTTGATTTCATTTCTATTTTACTATTCAGGACCCATAGCCCAGAGAATAATGCACCCTGTATCAGGCTGCATTTTCCTGCAAAAATTAATGACCAAAAAAATTTGCTACAGAGTACCTGATTTGGGTATGTTTTTCATTAAGGCTCTTTTATACAGACATTCTCTGATCTGTCAGGTTGTAAGTTAAAACTAACCAGCAAGTACACGTGGCAAAATGTGAGTATTTYCATTACCTTGAATAGTTTTATATTTTATGTCATTACCACAATTAAAATCTTTTGGTAATTATCTAGGATAAAATGCAATGTTAGCTATATTGACTAGCCCCTACAATGGATATTGAATTTATCCCTTCTCTTTTGATGCAACATATTTCTTTTGACAAGTATCAACTTTAGCTGAGACTTGGGATATTTTATTTAAGTTATATTGGTTATTTGAAAATATCAATATTACATAATATTTTTATGTTAAATATACAAATATTAATTTGGAGAATTGAATAATAGTTTCCTGTAAATAAACAACATCAATCATGTATTTCTTGTTT
The DNA here is from genome assembly GCA_002335545.1 of Apodemus speciosus. Classification (NCBI taxonomy): domain Eukaryota; kingdom Metazoa; phylum Chordata; class Mammalia; order Rodentia; family Muridae; genus Apodemus; species Apodemus speciosus. The sequence goes on along the minus strand of BDUI01044961.1, from coordinate 15,067 downwards.
TTTTTGTTTTTTTTCTTTTTTTTTATTGGATACATTCTTTATTTACATTTTATTTCCCTTTTCCTGGTTCCCTGCTCCCCAAATGTCCCACATGTCATTTTCCCTCCCCCTGCTCCTCCATCCACCCCTTCCCACTTCCCTGTTCTGGTATTCCCCTACACTGATGCACTGGGCCTTTCCAGAACCAGGGTCCACTCTT
>BDUI01044901.1:4734-15921 GCA_002335545.1 Apodemus speciosus | reverse complement strand
CTTCCTTCCTTCCTTCCTTCCTTTCTTTCTTTCTTTCTTTCTTTCTTTCTTTCTTTTTTTTTTTTTCTTGCACCTTCCCAATTTGGGAAAAGCAGCATGCTATGTTTATTAGTTTTAACTTCATATTGGTATATAGTGTATGTGAGCATATTCCCCCCTCCCTCCCCTCTGTTTTATAAGAGTAGTGCAGAAAAATGGAGACTAGAGCTAAGACATGGAGGTATCACATCTTTACTACTTCCACAGTTTGTTTGGTGAAATCATCATTTCTGGTAACCCAGTTACTGGTCAAAGATGATTATTTGGATACCTAGCATGTATGAAAAATGAAATTTGTTAATAAGCAAGTTGTTTGTGGTAGAAATATGCTCAAATATGAGCAAATGCATAGGTTATACTTCCAAATAAACTTATCTGAGCATTGTAGGAAGAAAGCAAAAGGTTTTACTTATGGTAATTTAGACTCTGCCTGATGCTACTCTCACTTATCACTTTGGAGGAGTGGCAGACTTTCCCTGTGCAGAATTTAGATATGGTCAGATGACTACAGTGACAAATGCTTTAATTTGTATAAAACATGTCTGCCTTTTAATGAGAACAGAATCTTTCAGAGCTAATGGACTGAAAGAGCAAGTTCAACTTAAGAGGGAAGGGATCCCTAATACAGAATCTTACTTCACTATATTTCAAAACTTTGTTTTTATAATTGTTTCCTTCGATCTGCCCATTACTGTTCAATATTTATGCCCAATCTATTTACTATTATAGGTACTGTGGTTAAGTATGGAATCTCCATAATAACATGAGCCTTAAGTAAATTAATGTCTGTGAGTTCACTTGTTGTCAAATTTAGAAAACAGCTTTTATCCCACACTGATATCATAAGGAGTAAACAGACTAGTTGCCCTAAAGTCCTAGTCCAGTATGTGGTATTCAGTAAGTACTTACTAAACGTTGACTGTTCTTTAACACACATAATCCTCAGAACAGTCTTATATTAAGGGAAGACAAATGCATCCCTACTGTACTAAAATGTAAACAGAGGCTCTGAACGATTTAGTATCTTATTCTTGGCTACTCTGTAGCACATATTCTCACTGTCTCAGAAGTCTGGATGAAGCATCTCTGCGTTTTCTGTTGTCTCTTTCAGTCAAAGATGATGTTGACTTGAGAAATACAATTTAATTTAATTATATTCATTCACTAGAAGAAAGCTAGAACATTATCCCATTTAATTTTATACTGTTTGAAAAATTCTGCTGGGATTTACAAGCAAATATGTGTGTACTCTGTTCGTACTCTGTTCTACCCATCAAATCTGTATGTATGTGTGCATATATGTGAAGCATGTGTAGATGTGTGTTGGAACTTGCTCCTTTCACCAACTCTGTGTATATGTGTGTGTTTGTGTTTGTGTATGTGTGTGTATTGTGAAATGAATGAAGCCTACTTGTTGAAGCTTTGCTCCAGCCATCCAATATGTGAATGTGAATGCGTTTGTGTGTATGTGTGCACGTGTGTGTGTGTGTGTGTGTGTGTGTGTGTGTAGTATGTATCTATGTATATGTATTATAAATTTGTATGTGGAATATAGAAGCTATAGGAGACATATATAAGTTGCTGGAAACTGTCTTTGCTTCAACCATTCTGAGTGTGCATGCACGCAGATGTGAGTGTGTGTGTGTGTATGTGTGTGTTTGAATTTCTCCACTTTTCTTTTCTCTAATCACCAGCTATCATCAACAGCAGCCCTCATCAGTTGTCATTAGCATTGATCTACATCACCATGCTGCACTTACTTCGCTGTCTGCCTTGGTTCAACCTGTTGTGTCAAAGCTGGTCTTTGGCAAATATCACAGTGAATATTCACTTAATATGGCTGTTATCATTTGTCTCTACAGATATAATACCAATGTGAAGACTACAAATAAGAATAAGTTTACAAGTTATTCACAGAGGAAAGCATTCATGWATTTTGAGTACATACCACTGACTTTCCTATTTCAGAAATTCTTGGATGACTTCTTTCACAACTGCCACCCTCCCTAATCCTTCTCTTTATCAGTTTGGAGAATTTTGTATAAATTAGCAAAACCTTCTTGCATAAGCCAAAATTGCTCTAATTTTTACCAGTCTTTCTTAGGCTATTTTTGTGAACATAAACATTTAATGGATCCTCCTTCTCTACCGATGAAATTTAGGCTAGGAACTTCTGAAGTAGCCATGTCTTGTAGCCCACAATCGATATCCAACAAGTTAGCCTAGCTGCTTATAGAACATTCGACATCTGTTTGCTGTGTTCAGATTGTCTTCCTCTTTAGTATAAATGACACACATAAATTCATAGCAAACTCCACTCAAATAAGACATTAACCTCTCAAGAGAGAGCAATGCTAGNGTGTGTGTGTGTGTGTGTGTGTGTGTGTGTAGTATGTATCTATGTATATGTATTATAAATTTGTATGTGGAATATAGAAGCTATAGGAGACATATATAAGTTGCTGGAAACTGTCTTTGCTTCAACCATTCTGAGTGTGCATGCACGCAGATGTGAGTGTGTGTGTGTGTATGTGTGTGTTTGAATTTCTCCACTTTTCTTTTCTCTAATCACCAGCTATCATCAACAGCAGCCCTCATCAGTTGTCATTAGCATTGATCTACATCACCATGCTGCACTTACTTCGCTGTCTGCCTTGGTTCAACCTGTTGTGTCAAAGCTGGTCTTTGGCAAATATCACAGTGAATATTCACTTAATATGGCTGTTATCATTTGTCTCTACAGATATAATACCAATGTGAAGACTACAAATAAGAATAAGTTTACAAGTTATTCACAGAGGAAAGCATTCATGWATTTTGAGTACATACCACTGACTTTCCTATTTCAGAAATTCTTGGATGACTTCTTTCACAACTGCCACCCTCCCTAATCCTTCTCTTTATCAGTTTGGAGAATTTTGTATAAATTAGCAAAACCTTCTTGCATAAGCCAAAATTGCTCTAATTTTTACCAGTCTTTCTTAGGCTATTTTTGTGAACATAAACATTTAATGGATCCTCCTTCTCTACCGATGAAATTTAGGCTAGGAACTTCTGAAGTAGCCATGTCTTGTAGCCCACAATCGATATCCAACAAGTTAGCCTAGCTGCTTATAGAACATTCGACATCTGTTTGCTGTGTTCAGATTGTCTTCCTCTTTAGTATAAATGACACACATAAATTCATAGCAAACTCCACTCAAATAAGACATTAACCTCTCAAGAGAGAGCAATGCTAGRCTCCTGTCTGCAAGCATGACAGAGTATCATTACTCATCTCAGGGATTGGTTCTTGCCCTTGGGATGGGTCTGAAGTACAGCCACTTTTTGGTGAGCCATTCCCTCAGTCTCTCCTCCATCTTTATCTCTGCATATCTTGTAGGCAGAACCAATTTGGGATTGAAGGTTTTGAGGTTGGGTTGAAGTGCATCTTCTTCTACTGGAAGTCCTGCTTGGGTAAGGAGGTAGCTACTTCCATCTCTATATCCCCCCACTGGTGGCAATCTCAGACAGGGTCACCCAATAAACCCCCTGAAGCCTGCTCTCCTAACCCAGGACTCCTGATAATGCCAGTGGTGACTCCACTGATGGAAACAGATGCAGTGAACTACAGCTAAACATCAGGCAAATCTAGGGGAGTCTTGTGGAAGAGTGGGCAATACAACTGAATGAGCTGGGCAGATCAAGGACACTACAAGAAGACCTACAGAGCAAACAAATTAGGCTCAGGATAACTCACAGAGACTGAATCACCAACCAAAGATCACGCAGGGGCTGTATCTAGACCCTACACATTTGTAGATGTGCAGCTTTGTGTTCATGTGGGTCCTCTAACAAWTGGAACAAGGGCTCTCTCTGACTCTGTTGCCTGCCATTGGAGCCCCTTCCCTACCTGGACTGCATAGATGGGCCTCAGTGAGAAAGAAGGTATTTAGTCCTGATGGGACTAGATGTCCCAGGTGAGGTGGCACCCTGGCAGAGGCTTCCATTTCTCTGAGGAAAGGGGGAAAGAGTAATGAGGCAAGGGATTTGTAAGGCTGGGAGTGAGGGGGGCTGCACTTTGGGATGTACTGTAAATAAAATATCAATAAATTATGGGTCAAAATTAAAATAAGAGATAACATATATTTGTCTTTCTGGATGTTGGTTATGTCATTTAGTGTAATATTTTCTAGTTCCATCCACTTACCTAAAATATTCATGTTTAACTTTTCTTTGATTTGAGTAGAATTCCATTGTGTTTTAAAAACCAAATCTATATTATTCGTTCAACTCTTGAAGGGTATCTAGGTTATTTCTGAGATTGGGAATAGAAGGAAAATAAACATAGCTGGCATGTCTATAGATTAGGTTGTAGATTAGGTATATGTCAAGGAGTGGTTATATAGTAAATATACTTTTAGTTTTAGTTGAGTTTTAAAATGATTTTAGTAGCACTTGCATCATATTGTAATCCAATCAACAGTTAATGAGAATCCCCCTCCCATACATCTTTGCAAGTATTTGATGTCAGCAATTTTCTTGGGGTTGGTCATCATGACCTGTGTGAAATGAAAACTGTAAGTAGTTTAATTTGTATATCTCTAATTGCTAGAGAAGTTGACCACATTTTAAAAGAGTACTTTATGGCAGTTTTTATTTCTTCTTTTGAGAACTCTGAAATCCATAACCCATTTTTAAATTGAGTCATTTATTTTCTCAAGATTGTGTTTTCAAGTTATTTAAATATTCTGGATATTAATCCTCTAGCAGATGTATAGCTGGCAAAGATTCCCTTCCTACTCTGCAGGCTTCCTCTTTACTCAGTCAGTTGTTTCTCTTTCTGTAAAGAAGCTCTCGATGACATCTTATTTAAGGGACCACAATGGGGAGGATTTCTAGAGAGGAATACAGTGAGTCATGAGTCCTATGAAGAGGAAAACAGGATTACTTTGCTTGGAGGAGGAGAGGAAAGATAATAAATGAAGGTTTGGTGCATGCATGCATGCGTGTGTGTGTGTGTGTGTGTGTGTGTGTGTGTGTGTGTGTGTGTAATAATGCAATTCAGTGTGATAATGCTCCACTCCAGAGCAATAAACTACTGACAACAGGAAACTTCTCTTCAAATTCTTTGTCAGGAAAATCCAAGACACCCATAACAGTATACACTATTCCACTGCACTTAGTTTTCTTGAAGAAGATGAAGACAAAGAAAGAAAACAAAACAACAACAAGTACTACTACTACTACTACTACTACTACTACTACTACTACTACTAGTACTGATGGTGATGGTGATGATTCCTTGCTTTGAGCAATGGCTCTGGTGGAACTAAGAGTAATAGTACAGACATCTCTTCCCTGAGAACCAGCTGTCATAGAAGCCAAAGATTCTATGAAAAGTCCTAGAAAGATCAATTATCAGTATTTTTCACAAGCCTTAAAGCCTATGAAGACAGACATGATCAGTCTAAAAGATCCTTGGTGATGCAATAGTGAGAAGTTGTATCTTATGACTAATCAACAGCTTTCTACTTAGACTTAAGGCACCTTCAACAGGAGAAGATTCATGCCAGGTACCTAACCATGGCTAGTGAGGTATAGAACCTAGAGAAGACTTACTCATCTCACTTTCCTAAAACAATCTAACTTCTAATGCCATTTTCAAAGCTTGTCATTATACCCGTAGACAAATGTAACTCTCATCCCTCATCATAGAAGCACGGTTGTTTGTTCGGTTGTTTGGTTGCTTGGTTGGTTGTTTGGTTGGTTGGTTAGCTCATTTTGTTTTTCAGTATATAAAGGCTATTACAGAAATTCACTGCAGGTAAAAAATGGACAGAACAAAGACCACAGACAACTGACACATATATAATGAGACACCTATAACTTAGGCTGAGGACACATGATGGAGAGAGGACAGAAACGTTATAAAAGCTAGAGGACTAGGATGTCTTCTATAATATGGTGACTTCTCTATATGACAAAGAAGTTTCGTCTATGGAATCTTCAAAACATTGTAGCCTAAGCAACACCTGCATGATGATAACACCAAGTGACATGCCAACCCAGTTGGAGGAATTTTCACTGGGTGCCACTCCTAGGTGAAGAACTCTAGGCAATAAAAGACTGCTGAGAGAGGAGGGAACAGCCTTCTCCAAAGAGGAGACTCTGAAATACTTTCAGAAATACATCTGTATACAGGGATATCTGATTGAATATGATCAATTGTACACATAAGTCCCTTAATTTTATTTAAGGTATTTTAGTAATCAAATATATCCTATGTGACTGTTTTTTACTATAATACACAATAGTTTTTGAAATATCTAGATATATGTTATCAATGACTTCTCAGTGGTGGCTACCTATCAGGGTCCAAGACAATATCAGGATATTCAAGGATCTTTTAACCTGTGTCACAGATTCTGCATGTCCAATCACTATAGGTACCTGAATTTAAGAAAATTACCTATACCTGTATTTCATTTTTTTTCACCTGTACAATGGAGATAATAATACGCAAATCAATAGATGATATAAGAATTAAACAAGAGTGCAAACACACTGCTTAGGAAAATTTGAGATGTTAAAGATAGTTTTAAAGTGATTAAAACAGATATTTGTGTGCATGGGATAAAATCAGAGCCGGTAAAGGCAGTTTAAAAGAAGAAATTTGATTGGCTCTCATAACCAGCACATGTTGAATATCTAATGATATCTAATATCTAATAAGCTACATACCCTCATTCACTTTGAGGCTCAATCTCTCTTTCCATAATCCATCTTACCCACTATAGGGCATTTATATGTACAAGGTGCTWTTTGTTGTTTATAGATTTTAATGGATTTAACTTGCATATAGGGTTCCAAGTAATGCTCCAATATAATAGATCTTGTCAAGTTAAGGTAAGAATGGATATGACTTCAAAAATTATGCAATTCTTTAAATTAATCTATTAATTTGTCAGAACATCCAATATCTACTTTTAGCTTTTAAAAACGTAAAAAGTATATTATGATTATTACTATTTCCTATAATCATGTTTGTATGCCACAGAACATTCACCTGTAGGTCTTTCCTCATCCAATATTTCAATCATATTAGTGTCTATCCAACCCATGTCAGAGAACAAGTGACAATGTCCCCTTTCATTGACACTGTATACAATCTCTAGCAAGACCTACCAACAGGCATATTGGGATAGACCACTACAGTTTGAGAAGGAAGTTAAAATGTGTCCAGCCTACACCACACAGTTTTCATATCTCCAATTTACTTAGCAGACTAGTAAAACGTTAGATTAGACAGATGCAATCCATTGCTGTTACGTTATTCTTAATAGCATTGATTGGTTAAATTAAACCATTTTTCCTTTTAACTGATTACCCCAATGAAGTAATTTCACACCGGATGAGATTGCACTTAGTGCAGCTTATTTCACAACCTTATTCTCCTTTCTGGCCACTATTGCTACCTCTTCGATTATAACTAGGTATAACAAGTCTATTTAGACTATGCCTCTCACAGTTAACCACAGAATTTCAATTGACACCAGCTCTATTTGAATGCAGAAACAGTAATAATGTGGACACTTACATTAACTAAATATTAGCACTTAAAATATATAGATAACTACTAAAGTAAACACTCAGGCCAGCCACTGCTAAGTGGAACCCATAAGAGTCCAAACAGAACAAACATTTTAAAACACCAGGTAAAGGGAAAATAAGAGAACAGGCAAGTATGCTCCTAAGAGGAAGCCCAGCCCTACCCTGTGAATGGTCAGACATCAGCAATTTGTACTCATGGACACTGGGGAAAAATCCCAGCAAAAACTGGAAACTTTATCTCTACAGGCAGACAGGCCCGTGGCTTTATTCAACATAGGGTGAACTTTCTGTCCCCAGTCAGTAGAAGATGATTTTTAAAAATAACTTTTGCCTTGGAACAGCAATTTTCATTCCCCTTTTATAAAAATAACCATAACCAGAATATGTTATATTAAAATTCTATTTTATTTTTTTGCTATTTTTTTCTCTTATTGGATATTTTCTTTATTTGCATTTCAAATGTTATCCTCTTTCCGGGTCTCCCCTCCAGAAATCCCCTATCCCTTGCCCCTCTCCCTGCCTCTATGAGGGTGCTCCCCCACCCACCTACCCACTCCTGCCTTCATGTCCTGGCATTCCCCTACACTGGGGCATTGAACCCCCTCAGGCCCAAGAGCTGCTTTTCCCACTGATCTCCAAATTCTATTTTCAATAAAGAGAGAATTAATATATTGGAGAACTTTAACATATAAATAAATGTTATATTTACAATCCACTCCACTTTTGCCCTCCTTGAATTCCTTCTGCATTCTTCCATCTCCTATCAAGTCGATGACACCTTTTTAGTTTCTTTTGTGTACTCATTTGCTTGGAAGAGAGTCAGGTGAGTGATCCACAAAGAGAGAGGCCTAATATCATTCTGTTGCATATGCATATCTCCTTTTATTAGCACCGTTAATTCAAAAGACTAATGTTTCTCCATATAATTATCTTAAAACCCTTGTCAACAAATCATCAAAAGTCAATTTAGTATCATGGCAAAGTATTTGCCAGATTTCAAATCATTAATTTGTTTCTAATATCATATAATCATGATATCTACAGTTTCACAGTAAAATTTAACATGAGATACTATTAGTTTTTCAAGACTTTCTTAACTGGTCCAATAATTTCACTTTGAATTTTGAAAGAGTTTGATGCCTTATTTCATGGAAAAATACTTCTTCATTTAACATTTTAAATTCATATTTTTAAGTTAATATATATTCACTATATTTTTATTTTATTCAACCAGTACTACCTGTCTCCAACATCATGGGGGACCCAAATACCCAATATCCTTGCTGAGATATTGGGACGTAAATTCTGATAAGAGAGACACTAAATATATTCCTTTGGGAGTGTGACATCAGGTAAGTTCCCAAGCCCCTGTGAATTTCCCAGATCATGGTCAGCTCGAATTATGTGTAGTGGGCTACTAAATAATTAATAGTAATAGTAATAATAATAATAATAATAATAATAATAATATGAAGTTTTATTTTCTGCTAAATAAAAGTAATCTGGGTCAATATTACATCAGTTCTATGTCTATTAATCTCAAATCTCAAATTATGAATTTAAAACATTTTTCATGTACTTATGTCCTTTTTAATTTACTAGATAATGTTTTATAGTTTTCATTGTATAGATCTTCCTTACATTATACCTAGGAATAATCTAATAAAGGTCTAATCATATATATATTTGTGTGTGTGTGTGTGTGTGTGTATGTGTGTGTGTATTCCCTAGAGTTTTCCAAAATCAAAATTTTTGACAAAGATAATTTTATTTCTTTTCTAATCTATATACATTTTAGAATCATAAAACATATCTTAAAGAATTATTTGGAGTTTTAAGAGGTGAGGTAAATTCTAAACATGGTGAAAGTGTTATCAAATGATTTAGAGTCATATGAAGCACACATGGTAATGRTACTTGGTATAAATAATTATTTTCAAAAATATAGGAAGGGTGAAGATTGTCTTAATTTGATTTACTAAAATTCTAATAAGAGGCTACACATCAGCAAGACTGACATACTTTTATAGGCATTACATTAGAAAAAATGGATAAGCTTGCATTACATGATATATTGTAATGTTTATATTGGCTACCTAAAGTCAAGAAAAGGGAATTTTCCATTGACATCATCAAGCATTATTTTTAAGTATGATGACTAATCAACAAAGAATGATGATTTGTTGGAGGAAAATGTCTCTCTAACTCAATTATAGCCTAATTTTGGCCCAAGACAGGATATTCCATCATTATACTGGCATTGAACAGAAATCTRATAAGTTCTCAAAACTGCTTTCTTTTGTGAAATTGCATTACATTTTACTGCCAGTTTTACAAAACAGAATATCTGGACTCATCTTTATGGCAAAGGGAAACTGCTAATCCCTGATGTGAAAAAAATCCCGAGTCTTACTGCTGGGATTGGGTATCTGCCATTCACGCTCTCACACTTATTTGTTAGAGTTTGGCAGGAGTCACACTAACTGAAAATCTGTGCCAGGCTAAGGCAGAAGTTTAGTTAAGACCCTGCTTGATTATTTCTGAATTGAGTTACTGCAAGGCATATCTCAGAGAAGTCTGCCACTTAAATCATATCCAAGTATAACTTAATCCCAAACCAGTGAATTTCAAAGCGTAGAACCAGTTAATACAATTTATAAGCTATTCCAAATAACAAAAGTTAGTATATTTTTTCTCTTCAAAATGAATTCAGATCCACTGTGTACTGTAAATAGTAGTCCTATATACAGTACAATTAATCTCAAAATAAAGCCTGCTCCCACTTTAGCAACCATGTTCTGATACTGATGACTGATCTTACTCTCAGACTAAATAATGAAGTACTAAAGCATATAATGTATGTACTGTGACCATGTTAAGAAATTCAATTTCCCAGGAAAGGACATATTCTTCTACAACATCCTACAAAAGAGACAATGTTCACAAGGGAAATCTCTGATAGATTAGTGAGTCTTATGGTGACAAAGGGTGGGTCTCTGCCACTCTTAGGAAACAAATCTTAGATGCAGGTCTCTGAAGATGCAATGGGAGAAAATCTTAAGTGGTCTTTGTACTCTCATTAGTCTTACAATCATTTTCATTGTTTAAACAATAGCATGATTGTGGTATTAAATGTGTGGGTACAGTTAATCAAAGAGTACTTCTTTCTAGGACCTGTTGTAATCATGAGATGCCCTTCATTTCTTCAATTCTCCAATTAGTATGAATCATGCACCCACTAAGACACCAGCACTGAACCAGATGCTAGAGACAGAGATGCATAAAACAGAACTGTTTTGGTTTTTATGGTTTTGTTTTTGTTTTGTTTTGTTTTATTTCAGGCCACTTCTATAGTATTAGGCAACTTCAGTATGATATATTACGCTTGTGTCCTGATTTCCTCCATATCTTTCCATAGCCTTTGTCTTTATTTTAATGCACTTTTTTTTCAAGTGAGAATGTTACATCCTCCCTACAACTGAAATCTATCCCCCTTTCAATGTGTGGCTGAGTCCCAGCTTCATTTCATAGATTTCATTCTGACACATACATTGT
>BDUI01044548.1:10655-22178 GCA_002335545.1 Apodemus speciosus | reverse complement strand
AATATTCTGTTTGAAGTTTAAACTTTCAACAAACAGGAACTATGGGAGATGAAATCCAAGCAAGGCAATGAGTTGCTCTATAAAACTTTGGTAAGGAAGAACACCATAACGCCTCTAGAAATGACCATGATGTGCTACAAGGAATAGTGGCTGGCAGCACCATCCTATTTCTGCCTCTTTGAACTTTATATGCCTCAACACATCATTAAATCAAGTCACTGCTTTAAAGTAGAGCAACCCTGATCTGCTACGGACAGTTCTATCTTTACCCATGTTGGAAGGTGAAAGATCCAACACCTTTCATTTGAAGAACAGAAGGATCATATAATATTGGGAACCTAACCTAAAATGTTTGAAGTCTTATTAGATAGACAACATGTTGTATTACATGCATGACTTAGGGTTCCTATGTGTTTCTGAGTCATAGCAGTCTTCTAGTAAGATATGTAAAGCCAGTGTCACATTTAATCTTCTAAATGCAGTCTTCTCTTCAGTAGTCCTTGAGCTTCTGGGCTTGGGACTCCAGATACCTTCTGCTTGAAGATATTCATTTTTGATATTTTTCATATGGTGTTTCATCAGGAATGAGATGAATACCCAGTCCACAAACTGTTATCATTCTCTATTGGTACTGCCCAAGCCTCTTCCCCATCTACCTTATATGCCCATATTTATGTTACTATGTGACTTTGTGGCATTGCCCTTGGGACCACTAAAATATCTATGCTATACCTCTTACAGACCATGATTACTTCTGGTTGGATTTCCATACCAGAACCTGCAGAAACTTCATCCAACTGAAAATTTCATTAAGCAGATGAAATAGGGATAGATGTATGCATACTGTCAGGGAAGTTGTTTGATATTCACTTCTGCATCCATCTAAATAGCATGAAAATARGACAACCTTTTRCCTAAAATATGTAAAAGATGTTAGGGTAGATTAGATAGATTCTTATAGAGCCAGAGAATGTTCACGCRTATTCATGGRCATGATGCTTTAATCATGTTTTAGAGAATTCTGAAGACATGGTGCTGGTAATAGTTGTGATTACAAATGATGAAATTCACACAAAGAAACTATAGGTCAAGTATATTTCTCTCACAGAGAAGACAATACAATAAAGTAGAAAGTTGCAGGTAGTGGTTTATCTTTTGAGGTTGCCTATGATAGAGGACATTAAAGTCCTTTTGTGTGATCAGCCTCAGGGTGTAGAGAGCCTTACTGGGGTGCTGTGCTGCCTGGCAGGAGCTTGACATTGACCAAGGACAAGGGAGTAAGCTCAAGCAATAATCTGACACTAGGGCATGATAAGGAAGTTAATCTTAGGCAAGAATCTGATGTTAGACTATAATAGGGAAGAAGGTTAAGGCAGGAATTTTAATTTTAGGGTRGAATGAAAGAATCAGGCTTCAAGCAAGGTTTTGGACTTGGATGAGGAGGTGGGCTCAGGTATTTTCATCATACTTACATACTCTTGGAAACAACTGTCACTGTGAAGTAATTGTGGGACTTTGCTTCCTGCCTTGGCAATTTTGTATTTACTGTCTTGCTTGTTCTTCAYTGTACTACTATCGATCTTAATGCCTGCATGTAATTAAATTGGTATAAAAGTGGATGGGAAATTATTAAACCCATCTTCAGTCTCAGAATTGACTGGGGTCATGCTAAATGTTGTCTAATCGTGTTTTTTTCTTTTTAATTCTTGCTCCTGTGCTGGAGAACCAATTGACTGACTGAGCAGGCTTAGTCAAGGGTGAGACCTTCATGCTTGGAGGTGTTTGATGCYTCATGCTCACAAAAGTGGCAGTGTATTTCCAGGTGGCACAATGAGCATCCACAAACCAGCATCCAACATCCAGAATGCAGCATCCAGCATCCAGCCTCACTTGACAACTGTATAAAACAGAGAAAAATATATCCCAGCATTTCCTAACTCTCCACTACCATTTCCGGGTAATCAATTGCCCTTTGGGAATAGAACTGCCCAAAGGATCACCTCAAGGTGAAGGAATAATGGACTGTCTTCTTAATAGAAAGTGATAAATTGAAATATTTAGCCACAGAAATTAATTTATTAATAAATATATTTAATGAATGTGTGTGTTCTTTAGCACTGAATATTGGAAAGAACAGGTACTTGTGTCCTTTACTTCTTCATTCTCAGAGATCTCACTACCTTGAGTCTATGGTTTCTATTTTTATACTTTCTATTTCACACTCAACTTGATGTTGTCTGGTTTTCAATGCTAATACTCTGCACCATGAAAGAGAAAGTACAAAAAGTTGGAAATAGTAATGTGTATGCACAGGTACACATTTACATACTTACACACAYACACAAACATCTACCTAAACTCACAGCAGTAGTTTGTCAGATACATTATATGATGCACATTTTTAATATTTCTACAATTGTATACATAGGCTTATTGTTGTCTTTTGGATTTTTAATACTATTTATGCTTATACATTAATATTTACAATACGGGCATTTCTCTGTGTCACATTATGACTGAGAATTTCTTCTCTAAGATTCTTCTTTCATTAACACTTAATGTATCAGGGCTTCAGAGAATCAATCTCATTTATTTTAGTTTTCTTTATTGACTGTTTTTTGACTCTATATATTTGTTTGTGATTCTTGCCACCAGAGACTTCTGCTCTTCAATAATCTGTACAGATATGGCTAAAACTATTGGTCCATCTCATCAATTCCATCTACTAACAATTTACACAACAAAATCAATTCACTCATTTTGACTACCACACATATATACACTTAGAGCTCAATAAACACTATAGACCATAATTACCACATTGACTTATTGTAATTTCTATTTATATTTAACATATTTTATTTTTATATCCTTTGAGTGACTTTTACTTTCTACATTTACTGTGCCCATTCTGGGAGCACATATCCTAAATCAGACAAACATCAAGAGTCAGTGTGCATAAGTCTATTCTCACTGAAGTTTCTAACCTGCTTTTCGAATCAACAACTTGTATTTTAAGTTGTTTTAACTCTTTCAAGTTAATTAAAATGTCTAGCAAATTTCATTATTGTGGCAACCAGAATAAGCAGCTGTAGGCTGTAGCTACAGACAAGAGCTACAAATACACACAAAATGAATTGTGATTCACTTTTACAGTTTTACACACGAAACCATTTGGTTAACTGAGAGTGATGCCAATCATACCCCACTGAATGTGTGTTCATATATCTGGCAAATATTTAAATTTAAAATCTTTCATTTCACATCAGGAGGCAAGGCTCAGCAGATGCTACCATATGTTAAAACCCCTTGTTAAGGCAGAAGGTGTTAATTAAACAAATAATTCATATTAAGAATGCATATGATTAAAAAATCACAATGAATTAATCTGTTGTATGCTTCCCTGATGGCTGCTAGCCAGGATAAAGCCTTTAGCCACAACATACACATTTATACATTTCATGTCATATGTATAAATGTATACTAGTAGAATTATTAATAAAATATAAAAAATCATATTCTATAAGAAATTACACATTTTCCTCACAAGCGTATATCATAGAAGACTGCCTGGGGACTGTTTACAATAGAAATCACACATACACACACACACACACACACACACACACATACACACACACACTTCAAGCAAAGTAGGGAATTATTCTATATCCTTACACTATTAAAATCTGTTTGACGTTTATTTATATTTTTGAGAAAAAAATCACACTTCTAGTTAAAACACCTCATTTATTTCAAGTATCCTGGTCAAGTATAAAATTACTTCTTGGTTTCAAACCAGGATTCCCAGGATGTACATCTGACACAGAAGTGGAAAGAGGTATTGTGAAAGAGGTATTACTGGAAATAAAATTCATATGTTAGTAAAGTCCATTGTATCAGCAAATAGCACAAATATTCAAGAGGAATCATGCATGGAACTCAAACTCAGATACATGTGCATTGCACAGCAAAGAGCCAGTGGTTTTCATTGGTAGCAAACACTGCATATTTCAGGAGATAAAGGATAAGTAGAATGCTTTTAAGGCATCTCTGTGACTTCTTAATCCATGAGGAAAAATGTATGAGGTAATGACCAAATAAATTGTGCCTTCTTTGTTTTTCTTATTATTATAATAATAACAATTTGATCAACGTTATAAAAAACTCCATTTAAAAAAGCCTCTTTCAGTATTCTTTCCCTTTTGATTTTTCAAACTGGATCTAAAATTATATTTCTGACCGACATTGTTGCTTKAGATATTTTTCTTCATTTAATACCCTACATCTTCTAGAGTAAGAAAGGCAGTGTTTTAAATGAGTTACTTTAAACAAAGTACTGAGACCTTGACCCAAAGGCACTTCATAAAAAATATGTTGAGTAAGGAAGAGTACTTCAAACAATCACTTGTCCAGTAATCAGTATTTAAATCTAGCTACACACACACACACACACACACACACACACACAGTTTGAGAGAGAGAGATAATAGATAACAGATAGATAGATAGATAGATAGATAGATAGATAGATAGATAGATAGATAGATAGATAGATAACTATAGATTGATAACTATAAACTTACATACCTAAGTCACATGCTATCTCTGCATCCTTACTACAAAAAGTTTGAGCAGGCAATGACTATGAGGCTTTTTATTGTTCTTAACATACTAATAATAGTAAGTTACAAATATGACAGTTCACAGATTAATCTATGAAGTTATAGATAAGAATCACACATGTTCACAAATTTTCCCCTGTGCCCGTGTGCTTGAGGCTCTTCCCCACTTTTATTTCTATTAGTTTCAGTGTATCTGGTTTAATGTGGAGGTCCTTGATCCACTTGGACTTGAGCTTTGTACAATGAGTTAAGAAATGATTGATTTGCATTCTTCTACATGCTGACCACCAGTTGAACCAGCACCATTTATTGAAAATGCTGTCTTTTTTTCCCCTGAACTGGATGGTTTTAGCTCCTCTGGCAAAGAGTCAATTGCTGATGCTCTAAGATCAAGAATTGAAAAATAAGATCTCATAAAATTGCAAAGCTTTTGTAAGGCAAAGGACATTRTCAATAGGACAAAACAGTGACCAACAGATTAGGAAAACATCTTTACCAGTCTCATATCTGATAGAAGACTAACATCCAATATATATTAAGAACTGAAGAAGTTGGACTGCAGAGAACCGAATAACCCTATTTTAAAAAATGGGGAACAGAGCTAAAAAGAGAATTCTCAAGTGAGGAAACTCAAATGGCTGAGAAGCACCTAAAGAAATGTTCAACATTCTTAGTCATCAGAGAAATGCAAATCTAAATAATCATGAGCTTCCACCTCAGATTAATCAAAATGGATAAGATCAAAAACTCAGATAACAGCAGATGATGGCAAGGATGTGGAGAAAGAGGAATACTTCTCAGTTGTTTGTGGGATTGCAAGCTGGTACAACCCATGTGAATATAAGTCTGAAGGTTTGTCAGATAATTGGACATAGTACTACCTGAGGACCCAGCTATACCATTCCTGGGCATATACCCCAAAGATGCTGCAATATGTAATAAGGATGCATGCTCCACTATGTTTATAGAAGCCATTTTTATAATAGCCAGAAGCTGGAAACAACCAAGATGTCCCTCAACACAGGTATGGATACAGAAAAAGTAGTACATTTACACAATGGAGTACTACTCGGCTATTAAAAACAATTACTTCATGAAATTTTTAGGATTTAGAAAATATCCTGAGTGAGATAACCCAATCACAAAAGAACACACATGGTATGCATTTTTTGAAAGTGGATATTAGCCCAAAAGATTGGAATATTCAAGATAAAATTCACAGACCACATGAAGCTCAAGAAAAAGGAGGACCAAAAGTGTGGATACTTCAGTCCTTCTTAGAAGGGGGAACAAATACCCATGGGAGGAAATACAGAGACAAAATGTGCAGCAGAAACTGAAGGAAAGGCCTTGAAGAGACTGTACCACTGACGATCTATCCCATATATAGTTACCAAACCCAGACACTATTGTGGATGCCACAAGTGCTTGCTGATAGGACCCTGATATAGCTGTCTCCTGAGAGGCTCTGTCAGTGCCTGACAAATACAGAGGTGGATGCTCACAGCTAACCATTGGGGTGAGCACAGGGTCCCCCACTGGAAAGCTAAAAAAAAAANAGATATTTTTCTTCATTTAATACCCTACATCTTCTAGAGTAAGAAAGGCAGTGTTTTAAATGAGTTACTTTAAACAAAGTACTGAGACCTTGACCCAAAGGCACTTCATAAAAAATATGTTGAGTAAGGAAGAGTACTTCAAACAATCACTTGTCCAGTAATCAGTATTTAAATCTAGCTACACACACACACACACACACACACACACACACAGTTTGAGAGAGAGAGATAATAGATAACAGATAGATAGATAGATAGATAGATAGATAGATAGATAGATAGATAGATAGATAGATAGATAACTATAGATTGATAACTATAAACTTACATACCTAAGTCACATGCTATCTCTGCATCCTTACTACAAAAAGTTTGAGCAGGCAATGACTATGAGGCTTTTTATTGTTCTTAACATACTAATAATAGTAAGTTACAAATATGACAGTTCACAGATTAATCTATGAAGTTATAGATAAGAATCACACATGTTCACAAATTTTCCCCTGTGCCCGTGTGCTTGAGGCTCTTCCCCACTTTTATTTCTATTAGTTTCAGTGTATCTGGTTTAATGTGGAGGTCCTTGATCCACTTGGACTTGAGCTTTGTACAATGAGTTAAGAAATGATTGATTTGCATTCTTCTACATGCTGACCACCAGTTGAACCAGCACCATTTATTGAAAATGCTGTCTTTTTTTCCCCTGAACTGGATGGTTTTAGCTCCTCTGGCAAAGAGTCAATTGCTGATGCTCTAAGATCAAGAATTGAAAAATAAGATCTCATAAAATTGCAAAGCTTTTGTAAGGCAAAGGACATTRTCAATAGGACAAAACAGTGACCAACAGATTAGGAAAACATCTTTACCAGTCTCATATCTGATAGAAGACTAACATCCAATATATATTAAGAACTGAAGAAGTTGGACTGCAGAGAACCGAATAACCCTATTTTAAAAAATGGGGAACAGAGCTAAAAAGAGAATTCTCAAGTGAGGAAACTCAAATGGCTGAGAAGCACCTAAAGAAATGTTCAACATTCTTAGTCATCAGAGAAATGCAAATCTAAATAATCATGAGCTTCCACCTCAGATTAATCAAAATGGATAAGATCAAAAACTCAGATAACAGCAGATGATGGCAAGGATGTGGAGAAAGAGGAATACTTCTCAGTTGTTTGTGGGATTGCAAGCTGGTACAACCCATGTGAATATAAGTCTGAAGGTTTGTCAGATAATTGGACATAGTACTACCTGAGGACCCAGCTATACCATTCCTGGGCATATACCCCAAAGATGCTGCAATATGTAATAAGGATGCATGCTCCACTATGTTTATAGAAGCCATTTTTATAATAGCCAGAAGCTGGAAACAACCAAGATGTCCCTCAACACAGGTATGGATACAGAAAAAGTAGTACATTTACACAATGGAGTACTACTCGGCTATTAAAAACAATTACTTCATGAAATTTTTAGGATTTAGAAAATATCCTGAGTGAGATAACCCAATCACAAAAGAACACACATGGTATGCATTTTTTGAAAGTGGATATTAGCCCAAAAGATTGGAATATTCAAGATAAAATTCACAGACCACATGAAGCTCAAGAAAAAGGAGGACCAAAAGTGTGGATACTTCAGTCCTTCTTAGAAGGGGGAACAAATACCCATGGGAGGAAATACAGAGACAAAATGTGCAGCAGAAACTGAAGGAAAGGCCTTGAAGAGACTGTACCACTGACGATCTATCCCATATATAGTTACCAAACCCAGACACTATTGTGGATGCCACAAGTGCTTGCTGATAGGACCCTGATATAGCTGTCTCCTGAGAGGCTCTGTCAGTGCCTGACAAATACAGAGGTGGATGCTCACAGCTAACCATTGGGGTGAGCACAGGGTCCCCCACTGGAAAGCTAAAAAAAAAAGGACTGAAGGAGCTGAAGGGGTTTGCAGCCCCATAGGAAGAACAATATGAACCAACCAGAGACCCCAGAACTCCTAGGAATGAAACCACCAGCCAAAGAGTACACATGCAGGGACCCATGGCTCCAGCCTCATATGTAGCAGAGGATGGCCTCGTTGGACATCAATGGGAGGAGAGACCCTTGGTCCTGTGAAGACTCAAAGCCACAGTGTAGGGGAATGCCAGGACAGGGAAGCAGGAGTGGGTTGGTGAGCAGAGGGCAGAGGAGATGTTGTGACATGTAGCCTGTTCTTCTTTGACAGTCCAGTTATTTATAAATATTAAGAGACATGCATTAACTGGGATTTGAAGAATAATTATATGGTTAAATACAGTGAGACTAATTCAACTCTGTTAACTGTTGTCTGTCACTTAGGAAGATCTCTGATGATAAAATGCAAGATACTCTATTTAGTCTGCATTCACTGAAATGGTTATATTACCACTGGTTGGTAAAATTCAATGAAAATGTAATATAAACTAGAATAACTGACACAAAGAAAATAAAATGGTAAATATAAATAATTGAATTTAAGGGAAGTTTTATTTTAAAAACTTGTGTTTTTAGAAAGTGTTCATGAGGAGATTTAGTTACAAATAAATAAGTGAAAAATAATGGTAGTTTAGTTAGGCAAGAGCTAGATAGGCCTTGTTTGATCTCATCACAAAATATATAATTTGATGCACCTGATGAAACTCTTAAAGAAGGAGTATCTATATGTTCTATTAAATAATGCCTTATAGTGAATGAATTTTCAAATATATTTCTTCCAAGAATTTGCCACATTTTCAAACAAACAGAATCAAAGCATGTTATTTGGATTTGTTGTTACTTCTTTYTCATTTTGATCAGGATTTATGTATTCCTATAACATTATTATTACTATTTCCATTCATATGTAAATTTTAGACATAGTATTTGGGGTTATGAGTTTATTACCTTCACTCTAATACACACTGAAAATTTATTATCGCTTTTTACTTGTTAAAATACTTTGGAATAGGATTTCTAAAACAACTGCTCTCTAAGGTCAATCTTATCTATTTTCTTAGAAATAGGTAATACTGGGTAATTTTAACTTATTATACATGTTCTTGTTATAGAGTATCATTCTACACAAGAATTTGTAAGCCTAGGTTTAAAAGTCTTTGAATGTTCCTGGACCAACATTAAACTTAAGCTGCTTTTTTTAAGATACTTGAGCACATAACAAAGGATTAAACCTAATTACATATTCTAAATGAGCTACACAGATAATATTCCATTATTCAATCAGTATTCTGAGTTTGTAAGAGCTTTTCACTCAACCATCTGTTGTAAAAATGAGAACAAAGAAGAACAATGCTTCATTTGTGATTCCTATTTATTTAATCTACTTTTGTTTTGGGCCCTTTGAAAGAGCCACTCCTTGTTATGACCCTTCCCTGCCTCCCATAACTCTAGAATATGCATTTATTGACCACTGGAAAAAACTAGTGAGATCCACTTGCTATATTATAAGATAAGGCAGAAGTATAAAATGCAATTTGAATATTTATTAACAAGGTCTTGAAAATGAGTGATTGTGGACATTTCTCTGACAGCATAACCTTACTACAGGACATTTCTTGACCTGCTCTTGACCTGGTGCCCTCTGTCCTTAAGGTCAACTGATAGAGTGTTGTATAGAGATATAAGGAGGAAAGACAGTAATACTTTTAGCCACTTATTTCCTTGGTTCCTTCTGGGAATTCTTCTCTGACTTTCTTAGACTGTTCCTCTCAACATGATGTGATTCATAAAATTGTTACTCCTTGGTATACCATCTCTTTAGACTAGCAGTTATCTGCTTTAGTTTAAAGTAGACATTTTCATTAATCACATCAAGTTCATTTTCATTTTGACCTGTAGATGTGCAGAAACAGAACATGACCTGAAAAGAATGACATAACCCTCACATAGAGAAAACAAAAATATCTTTCTACTTCTCTGTATTCTATACAAATACAGCAGCCTGGTGTCCCTGGGAAAGTATTTAATCTGCATTGAACTTGTCAAAGTGAGATGATTTATGCTAGATTTTTATTTGTGCACGTTTCCCCACAGAATTCAGGTGAGCTCTGGCAGAATATAAGTTCCCTAGGATTTTGGATCCTGCCCATCTTCTGTTCTCAGAAACATAACTAACATCTGGTGAAATTTGGCAGAAACAAAGTGCATATATGCACAAAGGACAATTGATGCTGCTTGTTGGAGAGGAACAAGCTACCAAGGAATCCTCACACAGGACAGAACAGATGCAGTTCCTCTGTGGACAAGCCCCTGTGGATGAAGAAAACTCCCCATACAGGGACTCATGCTGCTTTCCTTCCTTTAGCTAGTGAGAAWGAGTTAGAGAAAAATTACTTGAATACTTAGAGTGGAAAAATAATAAGTTGATCAAATAGAATACCAATAACAGTTACTGGCTTATACACACTACTTATTCTCAATTTAAATAGTAATAAACTTGTAGTTCATTTTCCCTAAGCCATAGGTCATTATGTTTCCTTTGAAGAAACCAGTGAATATGTAGTGTTTTGAGCCAAGATACAAAGTATAGGATAATATGAAGGTATTTATAGAGCTAGAGATAGCCACGAACATTCACAGATTATCAATTGTTACAATAGAGACATAAAAATAAAGTATAATTATTATAATACAGGTTTACTAATAAGAAGAGTAAAATGACTCTTCATAAGAGATTCTGTTTGATTGAGATTCAAAATGAGCAYCAGACATGATGCTGAAAGTATGGTTTCATTCTTCAAGCTCTTCCTTTACTTCTCTAGAACAAGAAACAAGTGACTCTTTAAAAACTCACCAAAATAGATTTTTCTCTCTCTCTCCATCACTGTGTTGGGTAAATATTCATATATGAAATAGGTTGCTTCAGAAAGATTTCCTGAACTTTGGTTTTGTGTATAACCTATTCATTGGCTAAATGATCTTTTTCTAATTGCTTAATACATCTAGAATTTTCCATTTCCTTGTGTACTTTGCAGAACAACTATAAACACTGCATGAATTAACAAGTGGAAAGATTTATAGCAAAGTGTGACATACTATAATGCAACTAATGTAAATGTTACTCTGCTTGTGATATTTTTCAATCTTGTAAATTGTTCTCAGATCATAATCAGTGCAAAAACAACTGCAGAAGAAGGTTTAGCCTATAGGCATAGCTGACAGTATTATCACTAACAATAATATCACTTTGTCTCTACTCTGTGTTTAAACACAGAAACCTATATAATTGTCATGCTTTCAATTCAAGAAACTCAATAGCAGGACATAAGTAATGTCACTAGCCATATGAAGATTGTAGTCAGGTTTTCAACAGCAATTGATTGC
>BDUI01044480.1:2790-18153 GCA_002335545.1 Apodemus speciosus | reverse complement strand
AAAAATGTCACCTCTGGATTCAAGAAATAAATGGTGTTCATTCTATTTGAAAACGAATTATTTTTAATTCTGATGACATCTGACATATCCATCAGCAATTACGTTAATTTTTTTTTTTTGTTCATTGTCTTCTTGAGAGTAGTACCCCTTGAGAGTACAGCGGCTTAGGTCACAACAAGAAACATCATGCTAATTAAGCTGCTAATTAAATGGTAGAAAAATATATTGCACAAAATAGATTGCTGTAGTACTCTGTTTTAACTTTCATGTCATTTCAACTTGGTACCCACTAATTTCAAATCCTCTAATCATGCTCTTTAATCCAAATGTTAATCTCAGATGGCGACAGCCCATGATTTCAGAGCCTGCAAGCAACATATAGACTGCATTTTATCTTTGCATTAAAGTTGGACTGGTGGAAGACAAAACAGGCCCACGTTGTTATTCATTTAAATGCAGTTGAAATTTATCTAAAACTAATTGGAAGTTCTTCTGTAAACAACTTCTCAATGAAAAAAAAAAAACAAGACATTTCAGTGACTTTTAAACAAAAAAATGTATTGAAACACCCCTATGGTTCTCTTGTTTTGTTTTCTTTTGTTTTGTTGTCCTTAATATTTTCACTGCCACAAACTGCCAACATTTTTTTCAAGAACATGACTATCACAATCAACTTTCAACTTTAAGTTTGAAATGGCATAAACTGTGTTTACTGAATAGAAAATTGTTTTAAGTCAGCACAAAGTTTGTGTTTTCTAACTGAAGCCGTTTGAAATATTTTATCAAATGGGAATCCAATTTCTGATGTTTCCAGAATACACATTCTGAATATCCATGTCTTTCATGTGCTAGATACACACAGGAGAAAAAAAACCATGCTGACCCTCTTTTAACAGCTGGATACACAGTAAAGAAGAAAGATTAGAGGCCTGGATCTCACTTAGATCCCACAAGGACAGACCTTTCACCTACACAATTGGGCAGCAGCAATTAGAAACTAGGCTGAACTGCACTTGTAAAAGTTCCTGGGTCTCAAAATGAGAAATGTACATTTTACCCTTAACATCTGAGTATAGAAGTAGGAAGTGATTCCTTTTTAATCACAATAATGTGAATTCTCCATCAAAAAACTACAGAAAAAAAAAGCATAAGACCTGTTGTTATGGTTCTGTTAACATCCATAAGCCACATGAGTTCCACCATCCATAGTACACATGGGATCCAGCTCTCAGTCTAATAAAAATCCCAAGTTGGCTTTTCTTTTCAAATCCTCACATCTAAACTGGGATATGAACTTAAAATAGAATTGCCTCATATCTTTACAGGTGATATGATGTGCTTCAAGATTACTACAGCACCATGTCTGAGGCCATCATTTCCAGGTAACACCTACTAAACTTTTTACGTTATTGAAAAAGGAATTTTGATTAGGTGGAAATGAAGKTCATGATATTTGTTTAATCCTCTCCAGTGCTCCAGAAATCATGAAGTTTAAGATGAAAGCTGCTGATTGACAGATATTAAACATTCTCCATTATATACATGCATATATTTTGTTTCCATTTTGTGCATTCAAACCTTACCATCTAATGAACACACCACACTAGAAACTTAACTATTTTCAAAATAAAACCATCTTCATAAAAGAAAAACTTCTTGAATATTTGTGGAAATAGCCTATTTACCCCGTTTGTCCAAGAGTTTTCATTAGATTTCAAAAACAATTTCTTTTTTATTAGATATTTTCTTTATTTTTTATTAGATATTTCTTTATTTCAAATGTTGTCCCTTTTCCTGGTTTCCCTTCTGAAAGCCCTCTAACACATCCCCCCTTCTCCTGATCACCAACCTACCCACTCCCACTTCCCTGTCCTGGCATTCCCTATACTGGGGCATCTAGCCTTCTCAGGACCAAGGGCCTCTCCTCTCATTCACGTCTAATAAGGCCATCCTCTACTATGTACACAGCTAAAGCCATGGGTCCCTCTGTGTACTCTTTGGTTGGTCCCTGGGAGCTCTGGGGGTACTAGGTGGCTCATATTGTTGTTCCTCCTATGGGGTTGCAAACCCCTTCAGCTCCTTGGGCCCTTTCTTTAGCTCCTCCCTTGGGACCCTGTGCTCAGTTCAATGATTGGCTGAGAGCATCCCCAAGGAAAGACCATCCAGAGACTGCCCCACCTGGGGATCCATCCTATATACACTTACCAAACCCAGGCACTATCGTGGATGCCAACAAGTGCTTGCTGACAGAAGCCTGATATAGCTATCTCCCGAGAGGCTCTGCCAGTGCCTGACAAATACAAAAATAATTTCTAATTTTAGGTCAGTGACAACAGGAGGAACATCTATACCCTTTTGCTTGCTGGTATGACTCCCTTTGAAACACTCCCTTTGAAAAGCTTCATCAGTGGCTTAGAAAGACTTATTCATTGCTTTCCCATTCCACTCTCACTTCTATTTGCTTGATAAAAGCATAGCTCACAGAGGGTTCAGCACACCAGAAAATGATGGGTTTCCCTAGAGAGCCCATGTCTGCTTGATTCTGCTGAGTTGCTGTAGGAGTTGTTCATCTCACTTTCTGACAATGATATTGGCTCTATCTTGGCTCATGAACACCCGGTCCACCTAGACCAGAACATGCCGATGTCAATTACAAAAAAACACCATCAAGAAAATTAATGTTGGAAACATTGAATTAGCTCATAGCAGCCCATCCACAGGCTGCATGCCTTAATCTCCTTAATTGGTTATTGCTAACTTATGAGGTAGGCACTGTTGTTAACTTTGTAAATGTTGCCTATGGAAGAAGAAAGTCAGTGGTAAGTAATGTTTCTATCCCATGCACTCTGGATTCAGAGCACACTGAGCCACCTTGTGTGTGGTGCTGTCAGAGCCTGTATACAGAATCTCCACTGCAGTGTGGACTCCACTTCCTTGTGGAACACAAATGCCATTTTCGTCAGTCCTCCTAGATTCAGGAAGCAAAATCTGCATTTAAAATTTTTTTCAGTGTAAAGCTACATATTTATAGTAACATATGTTTAGCCCACAAAGCAAGTAAATTGGAAAAGAACTTTCCTTCTTTCCTGTCTACAGTATTTAAAGCAGATCGTTTATATCAAAGTCTATCTTTAACCAATATTTCTGGATGCTAGAGCTTCAGAATGCTGTTTAAATCCAGTCAGGCAGCTAGACTCCATTTCATGCTGATAGATATCTGATCTAAGAAGTAAAAAAATTCATCTCTGCACCCCCAATTTCAGAACTCAACTTGACAACCTCATATCACTGTTTTATAACATTTTCAATCCTCAAAGTCTTGCAGCCTCTGTGACCAGTTGAATCAGTGCAAATATTCACACCCAGCTCTATTTTCTGATAGGTTTGTAGTGTAGCTCTATATAGCAACTGACACACTGTCTTATTTTCCCAGCTGTGGAATGGGTATAATGACAATACTAGTGTCTTCATTATGAGATGTTCGATAATAAGCTGTGTAGCTACTGCATTGGCAGAATAGTGTTGACTTTTAGTAATTTCTGTTTAAAAGGTGATCTGAAAAACTACTAAAATCAGTTCTGTTTTGAAATCATTTTATTTATCGCAACACAATAGAAAAATAACCAGCATGTTTTCTTAATGGGACAACAGTGGAAAGCAATCACTGTGATCCTTAATATTTTTTAATTTCAGTTTTTTTAAGTGACATTTTCATTCGTGTAAAAACCTGATAATGCATTTTTCATGCAACTTTTGAGCTGATTCTCATTCACAGCTGTTCCTCCACATAATGCAGCACTCTTCCATGAGCAAATGGAAGGATAAGGAAAAGCCATAAGATTCTTAGAAAGTGACATAAGAGAAGCTTAGAAGGTGGAGGTAGCCATGATGTCTGCACACGTCCCATCTCAACTGCTAACCTTGTAAAAGCAATGACTGCGAGAAGAAGCTTGAACTTTATCATCCAGATCAATTGTACAGATAACCAGAAATGAAACTGAATGACACAAGAGGTTTATGTAACTAATTCTCTGAAAAGGATGAAGGAAGGAAGGAAGGAAGGAAGGAAGGAAGGAAGGAAGGAAGGAAGGAAGGAAGGAAATGAAGGAGGAAACTATCAGCCATGCCAACTGTATGATTATGAAAGCAATACTTCTTTACAAGTCCATGTGCTGCGGTGAGAATGTACACATCACATATATACTAGATCTGTAGCTGTAGAAATTTGCTTTCCTTCCCTACAGTTTCTTGGAACTTCTGCACTTGGAGTAGTAGCAGGAATGTAAAGTGAAAGTACTGTTCTCTCTCTCTCTCTCTCTCTCTCTCTCTCTCTCTCTCTCTCTCTCTCTCTCTCTCTCTCTCTGTGTGTGTGTGTGTGTGTGTGTGTGTGTGTGTGTGTGTGTGTGTGTGTGTGTGTGAGGTGCTTTAGGACTAAACATTAATCTGGAGATTTTAACAGTCACAAGACTGCTCTGTCTGTTGCTTCCTCTAAGCAAAGAATTACCATTAGATGAAAGAGTCCACAGCAATAAACATCAGGGGCTAGTGTCTGCCACTCCTCTGAACTCAGCCACCCTGATCCAAGTCCAGAAATGCCTTTGAAGTCATGGAGACCTTTATGTGCAGATCAATCCTTGGGGGGTTGGGGAGAGTATAAAGAACAAGAAAAACTGGTTTTCTTCCTCTAATATTTTGCCAGGGCATGCGTTCAACTCCAGGCAGGACAAAATGTTTTTCTCTGTTGTAAGAAGAATGATTTTGTACTTGGGTGCTGCTTGCTTCAATTAACCTAGAGGGAAATTATTGATCCCAGAACACAATTATGTATACCATGGCAAGTTTCCTTTTGGTTCAATCAAGAGCACAGTAGCAGCAACTGTGCATTTTGTTACCTTGGTCTTGAAGTGTAGATTGTGCTTTGCAACTATTAAAGTGGAATATAACATATCRTTCCCTTAATAGTGAAAGTCATTAGTTATTAATAATAGGATCAGCAGGAAGAATCAGTTTACAGAACTAGTAAACTATCAAACTTAAAATTTAAGCAAAATAACCAAAAGCTTATTAGATCTTGAATATCAAAGCATGGTTTCTCTGATTTGGTGAACTCAAAATCAAACACAAGTTTGTACACGTTCAAAGCAGTTTGTTTGTATTGCAGAGATCAATAGATTGCATGGAACCCAGTCCAAACAAACACATCTTCAAAACAGTGTCTACACCTACTGTTCAAGGAACATACTGGAAGAGAGGGTGGAAAGATTGTAAGAGCTGGAGGACCAGGAAGTTTGCTAGGAGACACTGTCATAACAAGACCTGAACAATATTTGTAACAATTGACAAGCTGTGGTGGAAGGGGACAGTCTTGTGGAACCCCACTTCTAAACAAAGACCCATAGGCAACTAATGACTGGTAGGAGAGGGACAAGGAGACTTACATAGTTATTTAGAACAAAGTGGTCAGCTCAGAAACCATATACACACAAATAACAAAAACAGACTAAACGAGTCGTAATTATATACTTGTGCAATGTAACAATGATAATCAAAAAAAAGAGACTATTAATTAGAGAGGGAGACAACAGGAGTGGAAGGAACATTGGAGGGATGTCAAGGAAGAGAAAGGATACATATCTAATGGATGGGGGCAAGGGGAAAATAATGTAATTATACTTTACGTGTAAACATATTTTTCTAAAATCTTTACTCTTCAGTGTCTAAGATCCTTATTCTCCAATAAATACCAGTAAGACGAATGTGGTACGTATCAATGTGCTTAACAGAACTATTGATTTAGGAAACATAGGCATATTATAAAGTAACATTCTTTTTATTGTATTTATCACAAAAAATATTTAATATGATAGAATCATACAGTTTGTCTTATAATTTATTATAATAGCATAAATAACGACAAAAATCCCTGTAACATTATAGAGGATCAGGTGCAATTGATTGTCACATCGAAAGAAGAGGTAAAAATTCAACTATAAAATTAATCAACAAGACAAGGAGAAATTAATAAAAATGTCAAAGGAGACTAGTTTCAAAATTTTTATGGCACGTGATGACTACAAAAAATATGTTCATCTGTTTTATATATATACTACCTGATTTATGCTATGTAAGCTTATTTTTTACAGATTTTTATGTTGAACAAAAGTAAAGACTATATGCACACAACCCAGTGACAGAATAAAAAGCTGTGATTAAGAAAACAAATATTTCTCTAGTCCCTTCTATATTAGCATCTATGCTTCATTCATTCATGTCCTATTATTGAAGAAAACAGTCTGAAGGAGTATAATATGCATTTTAACTGTCCGCACACGAATTTCACATGAGTGACAATCATTATTGTCAGACATCAGTACCATCTTCACATAAATGACTCAATCACATCAAATATCATATTTAATTGGTGAAATTCTGCAGTAGACATCCTATTTTAGAGTCACTTGCTTTCTGAATAATAATCATTAAAAATAACAGAAGAAATGGCTTAAGACAGTTGATGTGACCTCTTTACATTCTAGGTAACAAACCAAAGTGCAAACGCTAATGGTTAAATTTTATCTCCTTCTGCACACACCATTTTACACACCTACATTCACACTAATATAAAACCTGGCTGCAGATTCATACAGTGTCTTCCCTTGAGGAATTAATACAATAATGCAAAGAGCTTCTTGCATGCAGCTCATAATATATATATATATATATATATATATATATATATATATATATATATATATATATATATATATATATATATATATATATATATATATATATATATATATATATATATATATATATATATATATCATATGCTCTTCTCTACACACAAGAAAGTATAGGACCACAAATTTAAAGTCCAGTTTCCTATTAACTTAATGGACATGCATTCCTTGAACACTTGTGTGGCTAATCCTAAACTCATTCAGGAATGATGAAAAAGATTTCTAAATACATTGTGATCTGACTTCTGTTTCTACAGCATCACAAATCGCATTCAGTGGGTGCCAGAATGACTTACATTATATTTTCTCTCAAGCCCTAAGTTCCTCACGTTCCCTGATTGGCAGTGGTATATTTTCCTTAAAGCCTTATTAAATACCATTAAATTGTCTAATTTCCGGAATTCGGTCCTGAGGTATACAGTTCCACTTCTTTGTTGATCTAGCACAGTCCCTGATGATGTCTGCATAATGCTTCCAATGAGTTCAAGCCAGGGGAATGAAAGCATGTTTACAGTAGTCTCCATCTTAATAAGCAGAAAGGAGAGCAGATGTACATGGCCACGCTTTCCTTGAGTTCATTCAGTTGAGAAGAGAAGAAAGGATTTCCTGTTCTTCTTTTCACGATCCTACATTTGGTGGCATGAGTCTCTCCCCACAGTAATCAATAAGATTGCACAACCTCACTCGTCCCTCTTTAAGTCCATATTTAAACCTTCATCCTTCTTATTGCCTTGCAAAGTACAGTCTCCTTTCTTTTTGCAGAAGTTGTGTGTGTGTGTGTGTGTGTGTGTGTGTGTGTGTTTGTGTGTGTGCATGCGTGTTCTTCAAAATTGGGGCTTCAGTTTAATGGGCTAGTGATCTTGTCCCACGGAAATCAATTTCTTTCTACGCAAGACAAATCTGGGTCTATTAGGATCCAACATATTGAGTTGGAACTTGGCATGTATTTCACTTACGAGCACATACATTGATTTTACACGATTCCTCAATGTGGCCAGGTGGGTTCGTGGTCTGCACTGTATCCACCTATAAAAAATACAAAAATATATGTCTGCTTTACAGGGATGTGAGTAGGGTTTTGCCAGCCTAATTGCAAAGCTTGAACTGCATATCTCAGCTAAGGTTATTCTTTCCTTCTTAAAGATGTATTTGTGTTGGCCACGACCTTTTTCAGAAGTCACAGAGACATAGCAGTTCTCACTACAATTAACAACCCTGGGGCACCTAAATCAATACAGCTGGCTAATCCCAAGGATGCTGTCTCTGACAAGAAATGTTTGGTTGGTGTAAGAATCATTGCGTTAATTTTGTTTCAGGGTTCAAGCTTTTCAAGGCTATGAAATGTCAAGGGGAGGGAGATTGGAGAGCGCAGAGGCTATATTCTATAATCAGAACAGAGTGATATGGTAATTATGCTGCAGATGCTTTTGAACTTACACATCCCGGAAGTGTCAGAGATGTGAGCTAGATCTAAATGTTCACACCCTCCAAGTAGCTTTCGCTCTAAATGAAATTATGATATGGCTCTCTCTCTCTCTCTCTCTCTCTCTCTCTCTCTCTCTCTCTCTCTCTCTCTNGATAGAAACCCAGTAATTTTTGTGAGGGGCACAAATGGGCTGCAGATCTCTGATAAACCTGAATTACTCTGTTCTTCACAGTCAAGACTGCTATCAGGCTGTGTCCCATGTCTTTGTATCTAGTTTGCACAAATAGAAGTGATGACACGATGCCTCCAAAATATTTTTCTGCTAAAGTAAGCTTTAAATGGTGTTAAGTATTTCCCTGAACTTGATATCAATCAATAGGCCACTTTTTGCTTTCTATACAAGAAACTATGCAAAGCATTTTCTTTTCAATTTAATGCTACAAACGATGATAGGAAAATCTTTAGTAAGCTTGAAAATCACTAAAAGGATAATGTCATTTTTGGAGCATAAACACAGTGAATAAAGTTCATGACACAAAGTACTTAAGAATGGGAACAAGGAGAGAAGAATTTTCAATTTAACTTCCAAGGTCACAACATACTTATAGGCAAATATAAATTTAGGAAAGAAGTAAATGCTGTCTCCCTCGACTGTTTATTTATTTATTTATAAAACATATAGTATAGAAAAAGACTGACATTTGAAAATTAATTGCATTTGAGAGGAAGATTTATTTTGAGAAACACTGTTGACAGTGAGATACCCATGTTATCTATATAAGTTTAAAATTCTTTAATATGTCACAAATGCTTATTAAATATCTATTTCAAGAAATACTTTTCTCTAAGAGACGTTAATAAGATGCAAGATGTTTTGATCAATCATATCACAGGTATATAATCTAAATCATAAAGTTAATTGGATATACTTTTTCTCATTTCATAGAATTATCAGTACACATTTAATTCAATCATCTTTACTCAAGATGTTTGAAAGATTTCAGTTTCTGTTCTATTTGCAAACCAACTTGTAGTAGCCACAGATCCTAAAACAAGCAAACATTCCATCTGCCCATTCTGTGTCCTTTGGCCTTCCAGTATATGACACGTTTTTATAGTGCTTACGACACATTTAACAGTTTCATAGTTATTCATTTGACGCTTCTGTCATATTCAAGGCACAGTGTCCTCCCTGAGGGCAAACCTCATGTTCACTCCACCTATTCTTTCCTGGCATCTGAATATGATTGGTTGTTAATAATTGTGTTAACGAATGAATGCATATTCGGGAAATGATAACTAAGTAAATCAAATTATCTCTCATTCCATGATATCATAAATGCAACTTTGAAAATTTAAAGTTGTGTGGACATCCTTTCCTTATATTATTTGTCATATGGCTTTTGAGCTTATCACACAGCTATTCGGAATGGCAGCAAATGCTATATGCTTTGCTAGCACATTATTGTCTCCGATTGTTCTATTTTTTAAGTTTAGTCTGACCTTATAAAAATATCATTATGTTTCTTTTTATCTTTCTCATGTGAGAATGATTGATTTTTCTTTAAAGTTGATCATCTATGCAGTTTTCTGCAAAGCTTCTTAATAAATAAATGAAACATTAAAAAATCCCCAGAGTCAAAATGTTTAATGTATAATTTTTTTCAAAACTGACTTATAA
This sequence comes from Apodemus speciosus, assembly GCA_002335545.1. NCBI lineage: Eukaryota > Metazoa > Chordata > Mammalia > Rodentia > Muridae > Apodemus > Apodemus speciosus. The sequence goes on along the minus strand of BDUI01044480.1, from coordinate 8,303 downwards.
TTTCAACTTATCATTATACCCAGGAATATAACACATTTAAATAATATATGCACCATTCTATCATGCAAGATAATGAAATCCCCTTATTAAAATGTTACTCAGAACTATGTGACAATTTAACTAATTGTAGAGAGTTGTTTGTGGCTTTGGCTTTGATGCATGGAGAAATACAACTATATACTTATATCTTCCAGTCACTAGAATCAAAATAGATGGATTCTTCTTCAACATTAAATATTAATGTTTAGAAACAAAACTGAATATTTCAAATCATCATTGAGCTCATCATGAATCATTTTGGAAGCACAGATCTGAAAATAGTGTTGGGGACGGTCTGAATAGAAATTCATTTTACCAGGATGTGTTTGCTTTGATTTGAAACAACTAATTAACATCACCCTGGATTCAATTTTCAGATCACCACTGCTAAGGAGATAGGCCCCAGTAAACCAGACCTGACAAACTCTTCAGCCAGGGCCAATTCCAGAAAAGACTCAGTCTGTGTCTTCCTCTTTCAACATTTCTCCCCAACTCATTTCTATCACTGAGGCAACAAGTCACACACACACACACACACACACACACACACACACACACACAAAGAGAGAGAGATGGAGATATAGATAGAGAGATACACACATATACACACAAATATACACACACATATAAACATGCAAACACACACACATTTGAAGCCAAGTCATCCTGAACTCCTTCCTATGAGGCTATCACTACATCTCAATCATCTTTCATTTTCTAACTAAAAGAAAATTAATCTAGGAATATGGCTTTAAAAAGTTATAAGAAAGCAGTTGCCTGGTAAAAATAACTCCCCATCCCCCCATTTCTTGTGCTTCTTGAACAAGTGCTAGGAGAGGGAAATTGAACTGCTTGGAGAATAGAAGTGCTCAGATCCAGGTATAAGAAAAGAAAGAGATCTCTCACATAGAAATAGATGGGCTTTTATACCTGTGATTCTTTAGAAAAAAATCCAAAATCACAGAAAATAAAATATATATTCTCTGAAAGAATATGTATGTATTTTTCTACTTATTTTCATTAAGTATGCTTCAATTCTAATCATGCACCTATGTAATTGGAGAAGATTAAGTGCACGTGTCTGTTGAATGTGTTTGCATATAATTGGCAATATGTAAAATAACTCTATGAATATGCATTATTTTTCCTTGAGTGATGTTCAAATCGAGGAAATAGTGAAAGGTGTCTCATAAAAAGCAGAGAGTATTCCATAACACAGAGAACAAATTCATACTAATTTTTACAATCGAGAAGCTGAAGTTGTTACTAATATTTGAATGCATGACTGCCCAATAAGGAAGTCATTTTAAGTTATAATAGAGAGGAACCACAGCCCCTTAACAGTACTGGAAGCTCATTCAGTTTTTGAATATTAAAACTCGCTTTAAAAGGAAAATAAAATCTAGTAAGCATAGGATTTAGATAATCGAAGGGCAAAGAAAAAAAGGTAATTTTCAGTACTAATTTGATCTTTTCTTGTGGTCTATAGGAATAATTTACAAAAACTGTAAACTGTGATTACTGTTAATGTGAACCTGTCACAGCATCCAGGGCCCCAATTCAAGGCACATTAATAGTTGAGCAAATGGAAGAAGCAGATGGCCCCTCACCTTCTTTCCTCAAGCAGGTCATCTATTATCACTTGAAAGGCTTGTATAGCAGAAGTGTGTGTATACCTGGAGGAAAAGAAGATCCTTATCTCTGAAAACACAGGGCCACACGCGAATCTGTACAAAGAGGCTATGCTATCTCCCTACCAGTGCATAACTGTCAGTTCACGCTTCCTGTCCCAACAAACTTCTCACCGACTCTCTGCTTCTCATGAAATATAAACATAAAAAAATGTCTTCCTGTTTCTTTGATTCATTTCCTAATGAAAGATCTTGTGTCATGTAATGTTTATATCTAATACACATCTATATCTTCTTCTCTGGACCTGCCAATATATGAGGAATGATTTTTTTTTCTTCACAAGAGTGTTTATTAAAATATCATATGTGGCTTTTAATTTAACCTGACAAAGACCTTGGGAAGTAGTAATCTGAACTTTGTTCTCTCCACATTGAAGGAAGTAGAACCCGGAGATAGGAATCATTTTATATAAAATTGCATATGAATAGGTGATAAATTCAGGGACTCATATTAAGAGTAGGGGATCCTAATCAAATCCATTTTTCACTACACTGTTTGCACAAAAATTACTATTAATTCTTACTTTCAAAGAGACAAACATGCTACAGTGATAACTGCCTCCTTTTGGGACATGGCTTAAAAAGTAATAAGCTCAATTTTACATTTCCTACACCACTGTAAATGAACATGGTATGCTGTTTCCTTGAAGCTTATGTAGGTATCATATTCGATCATAATTAAATTATTTGTATGTGTGAGTTGTGTGCACACATATATTTATAGTCACATTTGTTGATATTATTTACACATTACTAAGGAAGAGAAGCCTTTTAGCTATGAGCCACCAAATCAGCCAGGAAAGGAAATGCCATAGTAATGAATATCCCTTTCTCACCTTAAATGGTTTGCTCTTACTTCAGAGAGTGAATGACTTGGAGCCCTAATAAAAGAACTCCTTGGGCTGGGAAGCCAGGCAATCAATCTTGATTGACTTGGTGTTCTATTAGAATCATAGAATCTTAGTGTCAGCAACAATTCCTAAGGTTTTAAAGTCCAGTTCAGTAAGTGGTATAGAAAGAAATGCACACCAACCCAAGAGACCAGCATGATTCTAAGGGATTTTTTTTTTTTTGCATTTTTTTTCTTTCCCAAGTGCTAAGATTAAAGGCGTACACCACCACCACCCAGCTCTTTTCACTCTTTTAAAGAAACCCATAAAAACATGAGTACAAATGACTTAGCAACTGAGGGGAGACAAAATGAAAACCAAAGTAGTAAGATTGTGGGAGAGCCAAATAATCAGAGGAAGACTCATGAGGGTGACGAGAAAGGAGTTTATTGGCTGGTTTACTTAGAATGTGGCTAGGTACTGGAGAAAGGCAACTGTTAAAGAAGATTAGAGATACTGTCAGAAGCAGTGAGAAATCTCTGTGTACACTGGAGATTTCCTCTTAAGTGTATCTTGAGCACTTCCCACTTTCCTTAGCTCAAATATACCTACACATAATAGCATGCTGTATGATAGGAGAAACAAAACACATCCTCCTGAACATTATATATGGACAACATGTCAATAACTCTAGAGATAATAAAGCAGGCAAGTAAACTATTTGTTAAAAAAAAAAGCTAAGGTAACGATACAGTTGGTTTCTTTTCTGTTTTAATATTCATATTGAAGGATTTCTTTCACATTTAGTTCATTTTTCTTAGAATTTTAATTTTAAATAACTATTTCAAATAAAAACTTTTGTGAATTCAGGAGTGATAGATATTAATTCCCAATRCTTCTATTCACTATATAACTAAAAAGTATAGAAGGAATCATAGCTCTACAGTTTCATTCACCCAGGACCAAAGTTGAATAATAAATGTTTTGGTGCTCTTTAAGCTCACAATACAAAGATAAAATGATACAAGCTTAAACTACTAAATTAACTAAATTGYTAATTCTCTTTAGACTATGCTATTGACTACCCTTGAACAGGACAGCAGCACAAGCTACTCTTCATGTGCTAAAAGCAGCAATAACCTGCCTACAAAAAGGGGAGGAGGTGCTCATGAGAAGATGGCAAGAGGAAGCTGCGCTGTCCTCAAATGCCACTGAAGGTACACGTGACTGGAAAACTGTGAGACATGTGGGGAGCCCTGAACAACCACCAGTCTAACCACCAGCAACAAGCAAAGTAAACAGGAAAGGACGCAGCCAGAGCCCAAAACACACTTATGTTTCTTAGAGGAGAAAGAAATTTAACCAGCCAGCTTTGAGCTTACAGGAAAAGCAGGCTCAAAATTTGAAATTTGGCACGCCGTTTATGTGGTCTGTTTGGTGGGTAGAAAATGAATATAATTCTATTTTAATGTGATTTGTGGCTTACCAGACTCAACAATCTATACTTTATTACCATTAGAAGTGGACTTTATTTAAATGACACCAGGAGATTTATCCATAAAGCTATAAGCAAAACATAAAATAAGAGTAAGATAGCAAATAACATTCTTTTGATAAAAAAATATGTATTTGTGTTGGATGACTGTTTAGGATCTTTATTTTGAAGAGTTCAAAAATCATAAGAAATTAATACAAATTACTTTTAAGCCATGCTTTAATACAGCTTCATTCCAAGCTTTTGTGGAGGGCACTGTTCTAATCAATATTGCATCGAATTTTTAATATGTTTAATATTATATGAAAAGGACTGCAAATCTTAGATTTTAAAATAGGTCACAATGCTTAAAGCACTTAATCACAAAGCAATATGGTGTTTCTCAACAGAAGAAAAAAAAGGATTATATGCTTCCCGTTTTGTCTCCTTTGTCTTTATAAGTGTAGTATGATGTATTAGTTTAATTAAAGTCTTCCAAATTATCATAAGGATTTTATGGGCTGCAAATAATTGGCTTTTTCTTCCCTGCTCACTTTTTGTTAATGGAAGCAGAACATTTTTTTATGATACTTTGTATAAGATACTTGAAGACTGCAGGGAAGGAAGGCCATTGAGGGCCCTAATGAAGTGACCTTTGTCATCTCGAACTTGAAACAAAATTGAACCTGCACTAATGCATTGAAGATAAGTCAACGTTTCCAAAGAGTTAAAAGGATAGATAACATTATGGCTCAAAGCCAAACTTATACCAAGAATCCATCCATACATAAAAATGACAATCCTATTAATTGGAAAAGCTGAAGGGCTCTAAAATGTGGTAAAATGTATGAATAAATCACATGTAAGGATGCTTTTAATGTGTACCATGACAAATCAATCTTTTTCATGGAACAGTTTGAGTGATGATGCARATAGGTTCACTATTGTGTACCTTCTTAATAGGAAGCAAATTCTACCCACAAGTGTACATAGAATTACATGAAAGCCATTTCTGAAAGTTAATATGACAAACAACCACTGTTGTGTCAGTGGGAAGAAAAAATACTTAAAACATATAAATATTTGAAGGTCACCTCTCGTTAATGGAAAGAAGAAAATCTGAGWCTACTTTATGARCTTTAAATTAGTACATTGATTGCCTATGGAATCCGAAGCCAGATTTTCTCAGTGGTTACTTTCTAGTAGAATCTCTAAAATACATTACTGAATGTGTATGTTCTATATTCAATTATAAAGAACCATGATTCTCCTACTAAAACTATAATGACATTAGCCAGCATTCATTTATTACTTTCCTGAAAGAAAAGGTGTTATAAAATCCCTAAAAAAGTTTTTAACATGTATTTTCCCCTCTGAATTAATTCTTAAAAGTTTCTGCTGCCATGCTCGGCCTCCTCACATGTGAAAAGTTTTCAATTAGTGATAATAAGTAACATTCTGCTGCGTCCTTACAGGCTC
>BDUI01044374.1:0-14846 GCA_002335545.1 Apodemus speciosus | reverse complement strand
AGGCCGCAGAGGCCAGGGCAGTGCCGAGTGCAAGCTCCAGGGAGGGGTGAGCTGTGTCAGCGGCTGAGGATTTACTCCAAGGACAGTGGGGAGGGACAGCAGGGTCCTCTGAGCTGCAGTGGCATCTCGGGCTGGGCCTCTTATGCTGGCCCCGCCATGTGTGTTCCCTGTAGAGCAGTGGGGTGCGCTGCCCATCTCTGCCTTTCAACCGTCCCTCTCTCTGCAGCGTGTGCAATCTGCCGCGGCAGAAGAGGACCACCGCGACCCACTTGCATCCTGTCCCTACAGACCGAAGTCACACCCATAGCGCCTCTGGTCTTGACCACCACATGGGGTTGAAAGACAGAACCCCAGCAGAAATGTAAACCTTTCCCTTTTGTGAACGTTCTTTTGAGATAAGGTCTTGCTGTGGAGTCCACGCTGGCCGTGGACTGAAGAGACTCCTGCTGTGTGTGTGTGTGTGTGTGTGTGTGTGTGTGTGTGTGTGTGTGTGTGAAAGAGAGATTGTGTGTGTGAGTGTGCGTGTGGGTGTTGCTGGGGACTGAACTCGCGACCTTGGTTGTAGTAGGTGAATGCTCTCCCACTGAGCCAGCCCTCCGCTGGTGTTTTCTTTGAGGTCATTAGTCTTCATGGCTAGGTGTGAGAACAGGTTTAGGATTTTAACTGTAGGTTTGTTTCCCCTTCTTTATCAAAGCTTCTCAGTTTGGTGAACACATTAGTGATCTATTCTAACAAGGGGTTAATGACAGTTTATTGCAAAAGACATAAGTGTCTTCAAAAGAGAAAAGACATAGTGTCACTCGTCCGCATTTCATAAAGAACTAGCGGGAAGGGACACCACAGGTCACGAGGGCCAATCCCCAGGGAGCTTACATCCTGACAGTTCCAAATTCTGAAGACCGTCTACTACTGTCCAAGAGAGGAGTGGGCCAACGGGTTACATAAAACGCTGTCCGGTGTCCTAAGTTTAACAAACCGTCTTGTCACTGCCACAAAGCTCCTCACTTGTGGTTTTCCCAGCTGAAGCAACAGGGCAGCATTCATTTGTAGGGAAACGCAAATTGCTCCCCCATTARGCAGTGGCTGCCTGAACAGTGATTGGATGCCCCAGCGCCCTGCCAAGGGACTCACTCCATGCAGGCTCATCCCTGAGAACAGATCTGCCCCGGTGATCTTGATGCTGACCCAGGGTTCAAAGCCACTGTGTTGGCTACGTGATGGGGGTTAACGTGACCACGTGAGCGTGTGATCACGTGACTCCCGGAGATGCCGAGCTCGGTCTTGGGCTCCACTGCCTTTTTCCTCTAGGGACCCACCTCCCCCTTCTCTCCTGTTGCTCGCTCGTGCTGGGTTTGCAGATAAGGCAAATGAAAACCGCCCCCTAAACACACACAGACCAGGCTCGGATTTCAAAAAATCTTAGCTATTGTATGCAGTAGGTTCCGGGAGGATTACGCACTTGAAGGTCATTCGGTTCAAATACCCACTAAGCCTGCAGTAGCCCTACTGCGGCTGTGGGTGTGACTTCGGTCTGTAGGGACAGGATGCAAGTGGGTCTCCGCGGTCCTCCGCGGCAGATTGCACACGCTGCAGAGAGAGGGACGGTTGAAAGGCAGAGATGGGCAGCGCACCCCACTGCTCTACAGGGTACACACGTGGAGGGGCAGCATAAGAGACCCAGCCCGAGATGCCACTGCAGCTCAGAGGACCCTGCTGTCCCTCCCCACTGTCCTTGGAGTAAATCCTCAGCCGCTGACACAGCTCACCCCTCCCTGGAGCTTGCACTCGGCACTGCCCTGGCCTCTGCGGCCTCCTCTGCAGAGCGTTTGAAAAGCTGGCTGATTGTCAAGGGTGTCTGGAGCTCTGGACGGGACGAACTGGCTGCTTTGAGTTCAACTATATAGCTGACTGTCCTGTCGCTGTCACTCACTGTCGCTCACTGTCACTCACCATCAATCCCTGTCATTCACTCCCACCCCGTTGCCTACAAGCAAGGCCAGGAGAGGCAGCCCTGGCTTTGCTTGTGAGGGTCCAGCAGAGGCTCTGTGTTCCAGCCAGACACCCTTCCGCTTCCTCATGGTCACCAGTGCCTGAGTTGTGGGGTCAGGCCTGGTGCCCATCATGGAAGAAAACACAAGAAAGCTGAGGGCAAGTATGAGAGTATGAGGGGAGAAGGAGAAAGGAGGGGGAGGGGAGGGTGGAAGGTAACGGGGGTGTGGGGGGGGGGAGATCTTGGGTCTGGCTTATTTCTAACGCTCTCCAGTTCCGTGCATTTATGCTTCTTACAGCTGAATAAAATCTGTTGTGTGTGTGCACCACACTTTATTCATTCAGGATGACCCTTTCAAAGTGTAATCCCAGGCGTGTCAGGTAAACAGATAAAAGATACACGTTGCTTGTGTTTACACACGACTGCGTGTGGAAGTGTGTCCAGAATGTCCCCGTCTCTCAGGGGCACGTGTGTGATTTATAGGCGTGARTGAGAAGTATTTTAGTTTTGAGTCAGGGCCTCACTGTGCAGCCCTGGCTGGCCTCAACACTATGTAGGCCGAGCTGGTCTCAAACTCACCTGCGTCTGCCCACTGAGTGCTGGGATTAAAGGTGTGAGCCACGGAGATAGAGTTTTAAGTGTTAAGATTCTTCAGGCCCTGGGGGTGGGTGTAGGGTGTGGATTTCAGTAGCATGTCCCCACTAGCTGGGCCTCCTGTCATCACCATTTCTTTATGTGTGGGTGTGAAGGACTTTGTAGTGTTTTGCATGTGTTTCTTTTGTGTCTAGTATCATGGAAGTTAATTTTTATTATTTATTTATTTATTTATTTATTTATTTATTTATTCTTTAATACTTTTTTTTCCTGGGACAGGGTTTCTCTGTGTAGCCCTGACTGTCCTGGAACTCACTCTGTAGACCAGGCTGGCCTTGAACTCAGAAATCCGCCTGCCTCTGCCTCCCAAGTGCTGGGATTAAAGGCGTGCGCCACCACCGCCCGGCCTCTTTAATACTTTTTTACAGTCTCGTCTTCATCCCCCTCCCCAGTCCACCTCCCACCTCTCTCCATCCCATACCCAACCCCCMCCSCCATCTCCCACCCACCCCCACCTCACGGTCTCCAAGAGGATGTCCTCACCCCTCCACCCCCACCAGACCACCCCACTCCCTGGGGCCTCAAGTCTTTCGAGGATTAGGATCATCTCCTCTCACGGAGGCCAGACCAGGCAGTCCTCTGCTGTATATGTCGGGGCCTTACGCTGCTGTTTGCTGCCTGGTTGGTGGCTCAATGTCTGAGAGATCTTGGGGGTCCAGGTTAGCTGAGACTGCTGGTCTTCCCATGGGGCCGCCCTCCTCCTCAGCTTCTGTGGAAGCTAATTTTGAAGTGAAGAAAGCAGTCATAAGCGGGAGACTATTGACTCGTTCTTGAGAATGGCCATTCATCTAGGTAGGATTTAATTCTTTTTTCTTTATGCTATATTTATGGGTGTTTTGCCTGTTTGTATGTATGCCTGCTTGAGTACCATGTGTATGTAGTACCCATGGTGGCCAGAAGAGGGCGACAGATCCTCTGAAACTGGAATTACTGATGGTCGAGCGCTTCAATTCGGGCGCTGGGAGCTGAGCAATCTCTCCAGCTGCCAGGGTTGGGTTTTTAATGGAGTTGTAGGAAAGGTCAAAGAAAAAAAGGGGGTATTCCAGGCATGCGCACCTTCTCTTCTACGGCCAGGGATTATGTAGGAATTAAGCTGACGGTAGCCGGTCCCACCGTGTGAGGTGCTAGGAGCCATTGAGAAGGAAGCAGAGAAGCAAGAGCGTGATTTTGTGCCCACAGGTGTGCATTTGTACTACGTCGGGGGCGAGGTGTACGCGGAGTGCGTGAGCGACAGCAGCATCTTTGTCCAGAGCCGGAACTGCAACTATCAGCACGGCTTCCACCCGGCCACCGTCTGCAAGATCCCCAGCGGCTGCAGCCTCAAGGTCTTCAACAACCAGCTCTTCGCCCAGCTGCTCGCCCAGTCGGTGCACCACGGCTTTGAGGTGGTGTATGAGCTGACGAAGATGTGCACGATTCGGATGAGCTTTGTGAAGGTAAAAGTGTTGGTTTTGGGCTTTCGGCGTGGAAAATGGGAAGAAAGCACAACACGCTCTTGGCTTRGCTCGGCATTAGCTCGGCCAGTTCTGGCGGATAACATTCCTTTTTTTTTTCTTTCTAAAAAATGTATTGAATCTTGCCTTCTCTTTTTAAATTATCGAATCCAACTTCCACTGCTCATATATTCCTGGGTGTAGGGTCACCCAAGGGAACTAGTGTGGTTGAGGTCAGCCTACCAGGGGAACACCCTTAAATATTATTGATTCTCAACTGTCTTCAGTTAGGGATGAGGGATTTATGAACCCTCTTCCTGCTCCATATTAGAGTATTGACTAGCTCTCTAGTACCCCCCACAAGTGTATACACCTGCATTCTGGGATTAAAGGTGTGTACCTTTGGGGAAAATGTTATTAATTTTATAGAAAGGTATAACTATGAACTGAAAACAATTATATGAAGTTTTTGCATTTTGTCTTATTAAGTAGCAGTGTGGTTGTTTTTGACGTGAAGATGCAGGCATGGGGGTGACAATGATGGACAGGATGGAATGCTGCAGAGATGCCCCGCCTCTCTCCCAGCGACCTGGCACTGCTGTTCCCCACAAAAGAATAAGATCTTCCTGTCGGTTGGGAAAGCAGCCAGGCGAATGTAGGGAATAAATTTATAAATTACAGAAGAGAACTGTCTCTACTCCAAGACAGCACTAACCAGCGTTGGCACAAAGTGGAGTGAAAACCTCGAGGCAGATAAATGATTCAAGGAAATCACCCAGATACTTAAAAATCTGGACTTGTTCATCAGCTTTTTCTTGTTCATAACAGACTTGTTCTTAACAGTTTTCACAAACTCCACCCGGGGGAGGAGGATGACTCTTACATTTTCCTTTAAATGTGTTTTTTATTTTATGTGTATGGGTGTTTTGTTTGCATGTATGTGCACCACATGTATGCAGTACCCAAAACTGCCAGAAGAGGGCATCGATTCCCCTGGAACTGGAGTTACAGAAGGTTGTGAGCTGCCAGGTGGGTGCTGGGACCTCAGGTCCGCTGCAGGAACSGCCAGGGCTGTTCACCGCTGAGCTGTCTCTCCAGGTCCCATTTCCCTTTTCAAAAGCTGGGGATGAAACCCAGGGCTTCATGAAGTGAGTTAGGCAAGTGCCGCCTACTGAGCGGCACTCCTAGCCCTACCTGAGGTAAGTTTTATTAGCCATTTAAAGTTAGTTACCAGGATCAATGGTTCTCCTGTTTCTCTATACCTAAATTATGTTTTCTAATATTGATAATTGTAATACGTATTTTAAAAAACAAGGATAAACATGTATAGTTTTCTATTTAAATATGTCTTCTTAAAGACACCTCTCTGGAGGACAAAACTGCCTTACTTTGACATTCAAAGCAGAAAGAAAAAACCCTGGAAAATTTCCAGATGCACTGCTGCTTTGCAGCCAGCAGGGGCCACTACCTTGCAGTTGGTGAACTGTCCATTAAGTGGGACAGTTATGTTTCCCAGGTCCCTGTTTTTCTAATAAGGACGAGCTGTTGGTATCTCTTAGGTAATCACTGCAATACAAGCATGCATAGACATGTGGTCATTTCCCAACATCGACTCAGTGTTTCTYAGACACACAACAAATGTATAGAGCTACAAAACGTAATTCACGGGATACAGACTGCTACTGCTGTTACGGGCTCCCCCGACCCCGCTTCCTACCCGCTCCTCCTTGTGATAATAGGGGAAGAAACTCGGGACGTTGCACGGGCTAGGGAAGCACTTTAGCACCAGGATTCCTTGCCAGCCCTGCAAGGACTTAAACAAAATACAAACTGTCAGTGATTAATTTCTTCCAAATGACTAGGCACTGGCGGCGACCGTTGTAAGTGAAAGGCCAGACCWTCTTTAAGGTCCTTGTCAGATCTGATCTTACTGGCCATAGCTTTCCTTCTTTTAGCCAGTCAACAACTATTTATTGAGCAGCCGCCAGGAGCTGCTGTTCTCTGGGATGATGGACTGCTGGTTATTCCCCGGCCTCCGCCTTAGGACACCAGTGAACGGGTAGTTGAATGAGTAAAGGAAAAGAGAGAGGCTGCAGACAGGGGAGGCATCAGTGAAGCTGGGTGTGCCSCAGAGGCCTGGAGGACGGGGTCCTCCCTGCAGAAAGCAGTGGAATCTGAGAGAAAAGCAAGCTCAGAAGCCCATGGCAGCTGTGAGCCTGGCTGTGGAAGGGAAGGAGGTCTGTGGGGAGGGGGCGTGGCTGTGGAGGGGGCGTGCCTTGGAGGGGCGTGGCTGGGAAGATGGAGGCCCTTCCGGAGAGCAAGCAGAGTTAGCACTCTCTGGTGCCCCGAGGTTTTGAACTGAGGAGTTTCAAGGTCTGACTTGTTCTTTCCTTTGTTTTGGGAAAAGATTATTCGGTGTAGAGCAAACTGGCTTTAAACTCCAAGTCTTCAGTGGTTCAGTTGTGCAGCTCTCGAGTGTAAATTTTGATGGTGACAAGGTCAAGTTGAAAATCAGAGGGTTAGCGGTTCCTGCTGAGGTTTCTGGGAAAATCAGAAATGGAAGACTCAGAAAGGAAGGAGACCCAGAAAATGGGCAATTGCCAGGAGCTCCGGCAGGCGCACGGAGGACGGTGATCGATCGTGGCCAGGCAGTGGGCTTATGCTGAACGATGATGAAAAGAGACTTACGTTTTCATGTGTATGTGTTTGCATGCATGTATGTCTGTGTACCGAGCTCTGTTGCCCTTTGAGGCCAGAAAGAAGGCTCTGAATCCCCTGGAAGTGGACTTCTGGGTGCTTTTGAGCTGCCATGTGGGCGTTGGGAGACAAACCCTGGTTCTCTAAAAGAGTAGCCGGAGTTCTAACCACTGAGGCCTCTCTCCAGCCATTGTGCTAAAGTTTTTTAGACAATTCTGGAGAATCGTGATTACCAATAATAAACAGTCTGCCCATTTAGTGCTTAAATAACTTTCCATTGGTGAATAGCATATTAGAAATAAATATGAATATCCACCAATTGTATAGCTATCACCTATCTATATCATGTATGCATGCATGTATGTATGTATCTATCTATCATCTATCTATTTTYTATCTACCTATTATCTATCTACCATCTATGTACTCTATCTACCTATTATCTATCTACCATCTATGTACCTATATCTATCATCCATCAATCAATTATCTATTTATCTATTTATTTATCTATGTATCATGTATCTATCGTTTTAGTAAAAAACTGTCTCTCTTACCAATGAAGATAATGGGAAATTTCTGATGGACCCTGCGATAGAAGAGAAATAAGCTCTAAGCTCTGACATTGCACTCTCAAAATCAAGAGTTACTTATCTTTGCAACTTTGCAGTTTCGGGTCTTTAACGAGTAGTAGCTTTGTACAGACGCAGGCTTCCGCACGAAGAGTAGGGCATATGGTTGAGCCTCTTTCCTTGTCGTGGGAGGTGGCTTGCCAGCCTCTCCCATGTGGTATGCAGAGCCCGGCTCCACTAAATAGGTGTCTGGGTGTAAATGAACAGAGACACCCTGCCTGAGCTGGGCCGCTCGGAGAAGGCGTCTGTTCCACAGAGCATCGACGTCTCACAGGAAGCCCGTGACCCCGCGTTCCCTGTGCTCTGCCTGGTGGCATCCGGCAAACCACTCCAATTCAGTCTGGGCTCTTTTTTCCTTTGCAGGGTTGGGGAGCCGAGTATCACCGCCAGGATGTCACAAGCACCCCCTGCTGGATCGAGATTCATCTTCACGGACCACTGCAGTGGCTGGACAAGGTGCTGACTCAGATGGGCTCCCCACATAACCCTATTTCTTCAGTGTCTTAAGTCATGCCGGCAGCTACGTCTCCACAGACTAGACGCAGGCAGGGGCTACTCTCATTGCAACTCGCAGCTAGCGCAGGACTCCGGAGGCAGCTGTAAATACGTGTATGATGCACATGAGTCACATCTTCTCACCGTTTGTTTTGTGCCACCCACTTAACCTGGGGCCATCGCTGTGTGATTGAAAAAGRCATGTTTTCCAGGTCGACGCTCTGATTAGAAGCCGAGTCTTCTGTGAGAGGGGAAACAGGATGTGAGGGCATTGGCAGGACCCAAGGCCACGGAGTCAGCTGGTGACTCACTCTACAGAGGGTTGTGTCCCATACGGAAAACACAAAGCTGCTTACGTAGAAAACAAACAAACAAACAAACAAACAAACAAACAAACAAACCCACATAGTTTTAAAAGACCTCACTTGTAATGTGGATGGCAGGAAAGAAAACCGAGCTTGTCCAGAGATCTACGCGATAAGGCCACAGAGAGTTTATCTCTGAAGCTGAAATATGCGTAGCCGGGTACTGTGCTGATGTCGGGTACATTTAAGCAGATCTAAACTGTGATTGGAAAGGAAGCAGCTGTGAAGACTGAGGTTGCCTCAGTCTACCACTGTTAAAACAAGCGAGCCGGCGAGCCAGCAAACCCAAGGCTCCTAAGGGAAAGCAGCCTGAGGCGAGCCCGATCCTGAGGGCAGGGTTAGCCCGGATTTCGGGCCCAGCAGCACACGGGGCTCCTGCTTCCGACCTTGCAGAGGCTGCCTGCCCTGTGTACACTGCAAACCCCGCGCACAGGTGAAGCTGTAGACTGGAAGGGCAGGAGCGAAGTCACGTGGCTACCCGCACGTTCCCATGTGCCCCCGCCCCTTCCGGGAAGCACCAGGCAGGGCATCCTTTGCGTCATCTTTCCTCCTGGCGACAAATATCAGTTAGTTACAGATGGTTCAGACAACAGCAAAGCCTCTGGGGAAGCTAGAGGCATCTCTGGATCATATTTTTGCATTTCTCAACCTGGCACCCACGTTATTAGCTGGGTATGTCTGTGGCAGCCTCTTCTAAAGCTTTGAAATACCTGGATATAGCTTCCCAGGTGAAGTAGGAATGTTTCATATGACTTACATTTTTTTTTTGAGGAAACAGTGGTAGTGAATAATAAAGCATCTTTAAAAACACCTTACGTGTATATATATGTATATATATATAGATATATACATATATATACACACACACACGTGCATATATCGGCATGCATGTATTAAAGCTTGTTATTTCCTCCGTTGGATGATAAAGGGAGATATCCTCCAGACTTCACGGTACATGCCACTCATTAATCACCCCATTGCTTCTAAGTTTACTTCAGGCCCTTTGAGAAGCACATGATTTAGGATGGCGTTTATGGTGTGAAGGGTAGAGCTCCCATAATCCCAGCTGCCCTCCATCCATCCTGCCTAGCATTCATGTTCATTTTTTGTTTCCCATTCAATTGTACTTAAGATAGAAATGAAAATGTGAAGAGTCACTCACAATGCCTACTCTATCTATAAACCAATTATTCACATATATATCATATATGATATATATCAGACGACACTCATTCCTTCTCAGACTACCACTTAGAGTRTATAAACACCCCAGCATGTCGATTCTTTACGTCTGTGTGGTACATTTGTGTGTCCTGGGTACAATGTCAGGGGCTGTGGAGTCAAATGCACATTAGAGGCCGGCCCCACCTCCATGATGCCGGGCGTCTCACAGTAAACCATTTGCACAGACATCGGGGCTCAGAACTTTAGAAACCCACACACGTGAATTTTCTTGGGCTTGAAAAATAATGTAATCGAGTTCCTAATTGCTACTATATTGGAATTTTACATCACCTCAGAACAGTTAGGTAATTCATCTTCGAGTAACTACTTTCACTCCTCGCCACCCCATCTCCTTGCATCCCTATTTTCCGGATATTCCTCCAGGCTTCTTCCTTGGAAAAGCCATGCACGTGGCAGATCTCCGAAAACCCATCCAAGGACACACAGCATTTGTCTCAGATTCCTAACGGCCCTTTTGATCTCCTCACAAGGGTAGTGTGTAGCTGTAAGGAACTGTTCAGTAGACGCTTCCGGGCATGGTGGCACATGCCTTTAATCTCAGCAGCGGGGACACAGAGGCAGGTGGATCCCTGTGAACTCAGGGCTGACCTGGTCTATAGAAGGAGTTACGGGATAGCCAGGGCTCTACATTGAGACCCTGTCTCAAAACAAATAGAAGCTTAAAAACAAAACTAAGAAAAACAAAAACAAAATCAAAACAATAAAAACCAAATAAACTACTTGGAGTTCCTTGCAATGTTAAGAAATCAAAATATTGAAGTGTGTCTGGTTTCTTTGAGAAAGGAATCATGCCATAGATTCATACGTATATTACCAGGGAAATTAGCTTTGAAGAGATTTAAGTCCTATGCTTGAGTAACATAGTCACGTTTTAACGAGTCTCCCCCTCCCCCTCCCCCCCCACCCCGCTGCTAAGAGATCTAAAAATATCATAATGTAATCCTTGACTCACCTCCTCTGAGTGACCCTGTGGCGGTCACTCCGTGAAGCTGACCAGCAAACCGGGCTGCRTTTGTTGTTTGACAGGATGAAGGGGAACGTGGGCTGTCAGGCCTTTCCACACTGCCAGTGGCCCCCAGATGCCCCGGGCAGGGCCAAGCAATGGAGAACTGTATCGGTTTGGCCTGCCCACAGACCCAGAACGGTTATCACTGTGTACACGTCAGTCTTTGTGAGTCTTAGCAAAAATGAGACATGATCAGTTTGTTTCTGCTACATGGTAACAGCTGCTTCAGAACTAAGCAGACRCCACCTTTCTTCTCAACATACACACTGCTTGTTCTATTGTACAGTCAGCGAAAGTGGCAAACTCTCTTGCTTTTAGATTATTCTTTTCATTGTGTTCTAAGGATGGAGTTATCCCCATAAGGACAACAGAAAGAAGAGTGGCAAAAGCATTTTATAAACATTGTTTGCTGGACTTTAAGCTCCTGCTTAATGCTGAATATGTTCCAGATAGTTCATGTATATATTATATAAAGTAAAATATACCATGCATTCCACGTCGTCTTTCCTGCTAGGAGTCAAGAGCCCAACTTTGAAGGGTAGGTTACCCTCACACGTTAAAGGTAAATTCACATGAATATGAAACAGACTGCCTGCCGAGAGTAGTCTTTGATTCCCAGCAGCCCAGCTTTCTGGAGATGCCATACACCATCATCTGGTAGTTTATGAGACAGTGATAGACCTTTTGGCTTATTTTTCTTTCAAACACTAGGAAATACTTCTATGTATATGATCTATKGCTCCTTATGATGCTTCATCATAAACTGTTCTATGTAGAAAATGGGATTCTTAAGAATTCTTCATGCTGTAAAAACTTAGGTGGTACTATAAAAAAAAGACATCTTGGAATATTTGGCCTTACATGTGTAATTTTAATGATACTTTGCAGAATTTTTAGAGGCGTTTAACTACTGCTTCCCAGCTTAGCACCAGGACACACAACTCAAACCCTCTGTATGGTGAAGTAATTGTTATTAAAAAGTGAATCTAATACACTGTCATGTGAGCATCCTACCGTAGTAACTCAACAACCATGTCCATCAGGGAACATGTCTATATTAAGATGATTAGCATGTGATGCTTAAAACACCTGGATCTATAAGGAAACTTTCACTAAAAATCATTTATTTTTCATATGCCATGAAATATGTTTAACTGATTAAAATGTTTTCTAAGAGAAGCTTGTGAAATTGCAAATGACTATGAAGTGTACAAGCTGCTGYTGGTTCCCTCTGCCCCACGTTGTCCCTCTGACTCTACGGCTTACAGCTTCGAGCTGGCTGGRGTCCAGAAAGCCTTGGTAAGGGCCAGAGTCTACATAATTTACCATCAGTGTTCTGTTCGAGAATACTGGGGGATGCATTTTAGCCTGAGTAATCCATCCTCTTACGGTTAAAAGTTTTTAGCTTGCGGTTTAGTGGCTTGGTATACAGGCTACTATTCTATCAGAAAACCAAACAAACCGCATTTCTAGGCATGCTGCGTGTGAACACGATGAACTGCGCTCTCCCACCTCGCTGCTGGTAAAAAGATGTCCATACGTGTAGTCACAAAAACTACAAGTCTGAAGTCCGTCTCCCTGTACCAGTGTTAAGGTGTTGGCTTGCTAATTCTGGAGGTGCTAGAGGAAGATGCATTTTCTTTTTTTAGGTCATGGGCGCTGGCTCATTTCCCTTTCCCGCCCCTCCACAATCCCACCTACTTCTTGCAGGATAAGAGCTTCTCACCGTCTTCTCTGATCGAGTTCGCCACTTTTAGACTTTGCCATCCAGTGAAAATGACTTTACTAAGTGTACTAGTACTAAGTGTACTAGTTACTCACTGTAACATACTGACTAGAACACCCCAACTTTACGGCCTTCAGTGCTAAGCAGTTAGTACTGTATTTTTCCAGTTGACAGATCTGCAGGGTGGTTTTGCTCATCTAAGCAAGGTTTAGGCGGGCTAGCTTGACATCACAGTACCTCCCAGGGGATGGCTAGTTTATGTCAGTCTCACTGCCATGTCAGGGTACCGGATGGTACAACAGAGATCAGACCGTGCATCTTTGATTTACCTAAGATTTAGTAACTCTCTCACTCTGACTCTATCCCAGAATCCTCTCTCCGTCCCGGAGCTTCCCCCTCCCTATTTCCTGACTAACCTAACAGGCCAACAGCAGTTTATTGACAGGTGATGCTTCCGGGCGGGAACAGATTATCCTGACATTATTGAGCACGTTAGGCTGGGCTTGTTACGATGGCAAATGGTTTGTCTTAAGACTGGCACACCACTATTTCTTCTGCTCTATAAACTGGCCAAAACAAGTCCCATGTCAGTTAATTCTGAACTGAGAGACAGGTAAATAAAAAATGAATGATGGAAGAAGCTATGGTTGCATGTCAACAGCCATCAATACAGACTGGGAAAGTGTGGGCAAACTGCAGTGCATCTACTCTAAAGCAAAACCCTTACTGACAGGCTTTACGGGGATAAACATTTCCAATGTGACAGGCAATAATTAAGTTGTACTGGAAACTATCCTAGTTCCTATCTAACTTCATGAATGGGTATCTACTTCATCCTTAATGCCCTAGAGAAAGACTCAGCCCCTCAGTGATCTACTTTAGGGCTTAGCAAGTATCTAAACCATTTCCAAGTTCTTAAAACCCAAATCGAATCCCCTTTCATTTATCTCTCTCTATTCATGTTACACTTTTCTACTTACTCTTGAGCTGAAGCAGTAGAAGCTGGGCTATTCTGCTACACAAGTTCCAACACTTTGATACTGCAACATGACACTGTCAAAACAAACATATTGGGAAAATTTATAGCTGCGCTGGGACACGTGTGGCTCAGGGGCTGCAGAGTGGACGGGCATGCAGGCCGAGAGGCAACAGAGCTCCCAGTACCATGAGCACAGTAGCAAACAGTGAGCACATTCCTCTCTAGCCAGTGTGGGGCAACTAGAGATACGTACAACCGACAGCGCGAGGTCAACAGCTGTCCTTTAATGAACAATTTTGGCAAAAGGGTCTTTTTCAGATATACAAGTACAGAACTCAAAATGAAGAAAACCACTCTTCTTTGTATTTATGTATTTATTGTCGTGCTGAGGGTGGGGAGTGGGGGGCGGGGAGTGGGCTGAGGGCCTTGCACACACTAGGTGGGTGCAGTAAGACTAAGCTTCTTYTGTAGCCCTATGCTTCAGAAGCCCTGAAGCTATGGTGCTTACCATAGCTATGAGTTTAACATCGTATACATCTCAGAGTTTAATGTGTCAACCACCTGACACATTTCGCCTTGAATCACTTATTAACTTACTCCTGGATATACTCTCTTGGCATCTGATTCTGTATCTTATGGTATTTTTGCCCTTTTAAAGTTTTCCTAGGAAAAATCTAAAAGTAAAAAGTACCCAGATAATCCATTATTCTTTTAACAGTAGCTAGGAATAAGTGCTCAAATTTGAAAAGCACTGACAATACGTGAGTGTTCCAATACCTTCAGGATCTCCTTTATAAAGAACATTAAGAATGACTATAAGAAAACCTACTCTGTCCTGGCCTTGGTGGGCTGAGTATATCTGAACTGTTCACAGGTTCAACTGAGGAGACAGCCTGCTTTAAAGGAGAGTGACCCCAAGTACGGAGGCACCAACTCTAATGTCGTCTCTTTCTCTAGTTCCATGAAGAGATCAGTGACCACGTTCCTCTCGGGTATAAAGAAGCTTAGCTTCCAGAGCTCCACTTAACTCCACAGCAAGGTTGCTGCGAGCACCTGCCCTGGTGCTGGCTGCAGGTCATCAATGCAGCTGAGGCGCATTGATAGCAAGGTAGCATTTAGCTGGTGGAATACCACAGACACAGACGCTGCAGAACGTCAGGGTTCCTGGCCCCTCACTACAGCCTGGCTAGTTGAAGGACACGGTGGCAACCCAAAACACGCCACTCCTCTCCAGTGCCTCTTGATGACAATCATAGCACTGGATGATTTGATATTACTATTACTTTTATGACTTCCACAGAAAGTAACTGCCTTATTAGCTTCAGTAAACATAACTGAAGAAAARCATTAAAAACCATAAAGGTGATTTTTTTTAAAACATAGTGATATAAAACAATTAAATGCAAAAATTCAATACTTATTTATCCTCAAATGTACATGCATATTACAGAAAGTATTTTTTCTATTTCTCTCTCTCTTTTTCTTTTTTTTGAGAAAGGAACTTGCTCTGTAGTCCAGGCTGGCTTTGGACTTGGGATCCTCTTGGCTCAGTTTTCCAAGTTCAGGGATTCCAGGTGTGCACCCCCAATGCCTGATTCCAGGGCACTGTCTCAGTCTGAGAGCA
>BDUI01044288.1:10258-21503 GCA_002335545.1 Apodemus speciosus | reverse complement strand
AAAACGAAACAGAATGTCACACATGGAGGCATGTGGCCCTGAGTTTGTAGGTCTAAGCCTCAGGGAAACGGCAGAGAACTGAGGTACCCACGGGCTGGGACCACATTCTCTCTAATGTCCAAAGCTCTCTGTGGTGTCCCATATACAATGTTTGCTGAAATACAGCTACAGACAGACAGGACTGGAGGGAAAAGGAGGGGACCACAAGGCCAGGYGTGGAACTGGATTCCAGGAGTCTTTTGCAGAAGTTGAAATGACAACTTGGGAGAATTAAACCTAGGACTTAGGAGACCCCAAAATRACACATAATCTTGTTACACAATAACCCAACATTTTGCATTCAAAATAGCCAAAGAGTCATCCACCTTCTCCAGCTGGCTTGCAAATCCTGATATCCCTGACTCTGCTAATGCGCAGAGAAATGTCTTGGCAGCTCCTCTGAGTGGGAGTTCTAGAGAGAGGGAACACTCAGCCTGTAAGGGATAGAAAACTTCAGATTCCACWTTTGACAAGCCAACCAACAGTGCAGGTGACAAGTGGCGGGTTGTCAAGATGAATCTATCCTGGAGAGGTACAGRATCCTCTCACCACAGAAACTGACCCTGCTTATAGCTTTAACAGAATCCTGGTGTTCCTGGTATGTCAGGGKACGGGTGTTTCCCTTTTTCTGGCACTCTTGAAATTGTATGTTTTTCAGTGAAGTGTGCTCYAGGAATTCAGCCTTTACTAACTGGTGCTGTTTCATATAAGGAAAGTATAGACAAGACGTTTATTCAAATGAGTCTTTCTCTGCAGACACAGTTATCAGAGATAAACATCAGAGTACTGTGTCTGACCTCATTGTAATTATCCCATTTGCATRTGACTAAGGAGTTTCCAACATAGAGATAAAAATAATTTTAGGACTCGCCCCCTTCAGTTACATCCTCAAGGGTATCCTGTGTTCTTTACGAGGGATCATTTCAAAGTTGGCAGTCTCTTTCCCTAGGTTATTAGCTCACAGTTCTACAAAAATTCCTCCGTGTAGATTTTAAAGCCATGACTACTCACTGCACTTCTTAGAAATTCTCTACCCTGGAGTAGGGCCTTCTCTCCATCAACCCTGAATCACAGTGACTAGTAGGTAAACCAAAGTATAAAGTGTCCGTTCATCTGTCACATCCCACACGGAGTAGATGTGAGGCAGGCAGGAAGCACTGGTGGCCCAATGCCTGGGCTCTCTACTAATCTTCAAGAGACAAAACAAAAATGTCAAGTTTGGGTTGTGAAAAGTAACGAATTCATCCTCAAATGGTTCTGTAGCCAAGCACATGAAGGTACATGACTTTAATCCCAGCATTCAGAAGGGAGAGGCAGGGGAATCTCTGTGAGTTCTAGGCTAGCCTGGACTGAACTACATAGAAAGACCCTGACTTAAAAAAGAAAAAAAAAAAAAAAAAAAAAAAAAAAAAAAAGCAAGAGATTGCCTACTGAGTCTGAAATACTAGCCCAGTCCTCAAGTTTGGGGATAATTAACCATTAATTTTCTGTACTCCCATACTTATATACTAAATAACATCTTACTATCACAGAGAATCACAATCATGTCAGCCCATGCTACAGACAGTTCCTAAGTGCCAAGGAGCATCCAACACAGCAATCTCAGAACATAGGATTAATCGKGTTCAGCACCAGSCGTCTGGGCTAGATTCTCATGGGGCTAAGATGGTCTTTGAGGACTCTAAAAACCGACTGAGGACGCAACCACAGGAATAGCATGTAGAGGACGGCAGCAAGTAAATAGGAATGATGTGAAGTCTGGAGGGCTGTCCGTGCTGACAGTGCAAATCTCTGGAGGCCGGGTGACTGATCTCTGAGCACTTCTCTTCCACAGTTTTGTCTGGGGCTTTGTTACTATTTGCTACTGAAAGGGTGTTGTTTTATGAGGCAAGGCCCCACTGTGTTCTCAAGTGACCCTCCTAGCATGCACTCCCTCACCACCTTCCTTGACCCTTCGAGGTTTTTTCCCAGTGTATGTATGTGCCTGTGTATGTTTGTGTGCACCGTTTGTGCAGATGCCTGCTGACATCCTGGGTCCCGGGCTCCGCGGGAACTGGAATCACAGGCAGTTGTAAGCAGCTCAGTGTAGGTACTGGGAACCAAAGTCAGGTCCTGTGAGAGAAGCAGGCCCTGAACTGCTCAGCTCTCTCCAGACCCCCTTTAACTTATCCTTCCTCAGGCTCTGAGTACAAACACTTTTCCCACTGCATTGCTATCTACAATGAGTTAGGACAGGTGTGGGAGACAAGCCAGRGCCCYAAGTACACACTCTGTCCATAGCAGATTGCTTCCTGCTTCCAAGAACACATAAAGCATCTGTAAACGGTTTCCTTTCCATCTTCCATTTAAACACTGCCCACCCGACTCAAATAGTCATTTAGCCCTTGATTATTGTAGGCATTTTATTCACTGTACAAAATATTTACATCTTCAACTGTAGACATCCAGACCTGGTCTGACAATGTGTGGCAGAGCTCAGCCTCTGCCAAGTTCTAAAGCCAAGCTGACACTCTCCTTGGTGCTCATGACTGGACACCAAAAAGCCAGAAGGCAGGAGGGCAGCTGGCCCCCAAGTACCTATATCACAAAGCATAAACAAAAGAAATGGCCAAAATAAGGGATATGAATAGAAAATTGACCAAGAAATAACACATGTTTTTATCTGTCCAACATCCTGAATCTCTTCCCCACACTGGCTAGGAACAAAGCAGTATTAGAAAACCATAGTGAAAGAAAATGCAAAAGAGAGCAAAGTGCTTCTGAATAGTCAGGAGAGCAAGCTGGAAGGATAGAAAACCACACAGTACTAGAGGATGTTTTTTGTTAAAGACTCTGGGGCCTAAAGACCACCCTGGGATACGAGCTACCCCAGTTGGGCTGTAACAGTACCTAGGAGACTCTGAAAAAGTGCTATGACTAGAGCTTAAAATGAGAGGTCTAGCCACGTACACACACTGGCCCCCTGTGTAGTCTGCAGAGGGGTACTTCAGCCGGGTTGCAGAACCTAGGAGGAAGAACCGCCCCAAACAGCCAAGCAGCCACGTACCCAGCTGGAAGCCCCAGTGGAGGCCTGAGAGGCAGCAGGGTAGTGGCTAAATGATCTTGTACGTGTTCCTTGGGAAAGTGTGGGCAGGCAGCAGCACCTTGTCCCGGTCCCTGAGGAGAGCAGTGACCACGTGGCATGGAGGATCCTGGGTGGAGAGGTCCTGATGCCAGGTCCCAAACCCCAAGGATAAGTGAGGCGAGCACCCATGCCAAGAAAAGACAGATGATGACTGCAAAGGAGGTCAGGCAGGGTTCTAGCAGCTCAGGAGGGCTTGTTTCTCATGATCCCTGGGAACAGGAGGGCTCAGACTGCTTCCAGGAGGCCAAGGCACCATCACAAGAACTGCCTTGTCTCGGGATTCTGTGTACTTGCTGGTTTTGGCAATAAAATGGCTTGTAATATTCTGAGTGAGTGCCCCATGGAAAATAGTGGCTTGTAGAAAAGCCTTATTAAAAACAGAAATTGGGAAATCCATGTGATATTGAGCCTTCATGCTGTTTTCATT
Organism: Apodemus speciosus; assembly: GCA_002335545.1. Classification (NCBI taxonomy): domain Eukaryota; kingdom Metazoa; phylum Chordata; class Mammalia; order Rodentia; family Muridae; genus Apodemus; species Apodemus speciosus. The sequence continues at coordinate 17,913 of BDUI01044288.1, read as the reverse complement.
CTAACGCTCATGAAAAGATGTTATCTTCCTCGAGACTGAGAAGCTCTCTTTGATCACCGTGTAACTGAACCCAACACAGCAAGCGTTYTCCCTCCATGATTCCCCCAGTTCCTGGTAACTGATGGAGCCAAGTACTTAGAGTTGCTAGGTGTTTACTGCTGCTGGATCTCCACCTTGTTATCCCCGATGGCTTGACCCAGGACCTGTGATCACCACTCCTTTGCCTTAGCGCTGCCAAACATCACCACCAGAGCTGGCAGGCTATGTTCACTGTCCCAGTCCATTCCTCCCAAAATTCTTCCAGCAGAATGTTAAAGACAGCTCTTAACAAACTACGTAAGTTGGAGGTCAGGCCAAGCCCTCCTTCAGTGCAAAGAACAAACTTAGAGAAAAGCATCAGTAGTCTTCAAGCCATCCACATGCCTGGACACGGCCCTTCTCCAAGAGAGAAGTGTACCCCGCACTGGAGGCTACAGCACAGACAACCTTCACATTCTTCTGACTGCTTTTCTCACTGGCTCAAATTCAAGAGAAAGCTTAGCAAATTCCTTATAGATTAATGGTCATCTTAAAAAATGCCCACAGGGAGTGTCTTTTCCAGTTCTGTCATATAAAGAGATCCTTTTGTACTACCAGTCCCCATGAGAACTAATCCAGTGCCATGGCCTGTGCCTGCCATTATGTGGGAGGACAAATCAGATGGCTTGTGTGAGCCGCTTTCTAGCCGTGCTTCTCCTGGCCACTGATGAGAAGAGGTGATGGGTTGCCCAGTCTGTCAAGCAGTGAGCTCGAGGAGGGCTGGAAGGAGGCATGGTGAAGGGTCTCACGTGCCGGCCTTCCTACAGAATTGAATCCTCTGTGTCATGCATCTCTCCCAGCCACAGAGGCAGATCCAGTCACAAAGATCTTCAAAGGACCGACGAAATGACAGCAGCATGGTCCTCTCCTKACTGAGYAGAGCTCAGATAGGGGCCACATGCTCAAGTGGCCTGTGGTAAATGTGGACAGAAGGTGAGGTAAGAACAGAGCTTGTAGATGATGGAATACTCCAGACACAGGGGAGCATGCAGGATCTTCCCGCTAATGGTTGTGGCTAAGGTCAGAGGTTATGCKTGTTAACATGTGTCCAGATGCTCTAGAGTGCTTGGGAGCCAAGCAGGTGACAGAGGAGCAGTCAGAGCATGCCGAAGCCCTCACAGCCCTCACTGATGGCCAGCTGTAGCATCCTGTGCACCTCTTCATATGAGTCATATGTAGGGAGGCACAGTTGGTTAAAACTGGAAAAACAAGGAAGAAGATTAATTCACACTACAAGAAACATGGGCAAGGGCTAGGAAGAGAATCTCCCACAAGGGATGCTTTGGGCAGCCTACCATGTGTGCGCCGTAGGAAGTGTGCTGTGGGTTGGAGCAGCGATAATCTGAAATGAGGGACAGAGGGCAGCAAATCCTCCAGGTGGGAGCTGAGAAGAGCCTGTTGTGAACTGAAGCAGCCGAGCCAGTTCCTCCTGGGTCAGACTGGAAACCACAGTCCAAAACCACCTCATAACCTGGCAGGAAAATACAGGGCTTTAATCAACTGGTGTGCAGCCTAMGAACTGATTCCTAGGAAGGACCAGGACACTGTGGGCAGGCATGTGCTCCCACTTACAGTACTGTGAGGCAGGGTAACAACCCCCTCCAGAGTTCACACTGCCACAGGGTCAGAGGGCAATCATCAATTGATCGCTTGGCTCTGTTTACTTGCATCTCCACCCACTACCCCAGTGGCAGTCAAGGTATCCATCCGTCTTTAGGGACCTGAGCACCTTTCGGCTTGGATAACTACCTGTTTTCCCACATGAATCATCTTTTTGCCAGCCAACATATCAACTTCTTCAACTCTTCTACTTTTGTCTTCTAAAACCATTCCACACAAGTCGATACCAACCCAACCATGAAAGCTTAGCCCATTACCTTTTCTCTGAAATGCCAAGATCCACCAACCACTACAGCATGGGCTTTGAAGTCAGACACACTGATGTCTCCAGTCCCACACATCAGCAGCTAGACAGACAGAAAGACAAAGACACTCTATTTAGTCAGTTACCTATGGACATGGGAATGCAGAATAAAACCAATGCCAAGAGAAAGACAGAAAATGAGATCGCAGTGCTAGAATGAACTGCAATAGGCCAATGATTTGTAACCAGTGTGGTATAGAAAAAAAAAAACCGCAGTGTTAAAAAACCTACACTGCTTAAACTGAAACACACACACACACACACACACACACACACACACACACACACACACGATTCAGCAGAAAACAAAAGTGATTATTGTACAAGCCAACCTGAGTTGGATCCCCAGAACCCATAGTGGAGGGAAGTAACAAACTCCTAGAAGTGGTCCTGATCTCAGATGCATCACAGCACACAGTAAACCCTATGGCACACGGATGTCTGTGTCTCAGACTCAATTTAAAAGACAGACAGATGAAAACACTAGATGTACTGAACCAGAATCCCTAAAGTTGGATTATAAGCTTATATAACTAAAGAGGTTTCCTAGGTGTTTCTGAYGAGTGTGCCTAGTTAAGAACTGCTAAGGATTCTCTGTAATTACAGAATGAGATGAAAGAAATAAAGGGACCGAGTCTGTGCTCTAGTCAGCACAGGAATGCCCCGAGGAAAGCCCCTACCAGTGCTCTCTCTCAGGTCTAGCCTCCTTTTGTGGGTTGAGCTATTACTACTTCGCTTTAGCTCTGCTTCCAGTTGAATAGATAAACTAAAAGGGGGGTAGGGGAAGGAAGGGGGGGGGGAGAGAGAGAGAGAGAGAGAGAGAGAGAGAGAGAGAGAGAGAGAGAGAGAGAGAGAGAGAACATTAATGACATCAGAGCCTTACATATCTTGTTGATGTGCTAATTTGGCTCAAGAGCCAGCATGTTACTTAGCAGACTCTGAGCACCATCCAATAGCTGTAAGGGACGATACCTCTTAATAAAGAGACAAAAAAGCCCAAATTAAGCCTTGGAAGCTTTAGCCTCTTGAAGACCATGCCAAGTCAATGAGCAAGCAGGGGCAGTCGAGGAGCAGCTGCCGACTGCAGCTTTTCTCCCTCCCTCGAGTGTGTTGTCTCCAGTGCTCACRCTACAACAAAACAGCCCAGTGCCCCAAAGCATGAGCACAAGCTAAGAGGTCAATCAGAATGCTAGACTGAGGGGTCAGGGTTTAGATTTTATATCTGGAGGCACAGACAGTGATGAAAATCAGAGGCCTTGACTGTTCGCTAAGACAGTTCAGCTAACCAAGTAAGAATGACACAGCATCACCTGATGATACGGACACTATTTTCTTAAGCAGTTTAAAGTTTCTCTTTTTTATTGTTTTGGTTTGTTTCTGGTTTTTTGAGATAGGGCTTCTCTATAGCCCTGGCTGTCCTGGATCTCAGAGATCCAACTGCCTCTGCCTCCTGAGTGCAGGAGGAATTTCTAACAGGAAACATTTTGAAGAAATTAATTCCTCAAAAAAGCTATRGCAAGTTAAAAGAGGTAACTTTTACAGTACATTTCATGTGTGAGGAGCAGCAGCAAGTAAAGACAAACTGACTCTCTTGTTCTCGACTCATAAGGACTTTAATTCAGCTGATCATAGAAATGGTATTTACCATCTTCAGCTAGCACGGGCTGACACAAAATGTGAAATTACAGTTGCTATTGATATGTAAACACATGCACACGTTCACGCACTCTGTGATACTATAGATATGTAAACACACGTGACTTTAACATAATCCCATCTTGTGGGTGTCTTTCATTAGGATATAGCCCCTGAAACTGCTGTCTTCTTCACTGCAGTTTCTTTGGCATCTCAGCACACAGTTCATAGTTCACACACACCTAAACAAATACACTCTATATCCACGTAAATATGCAAATACTCCTCATTAGCCAGTTYATATCAGTAATACTTGATAGATAAATATTAACTACCACTCTTCATAACTACTTGCTGCTCTATGGCTTTTAACATTCTAATTTTTAAAAGATGAGGAAAGGGCTAATGAATAAAGAGTAACAACGTAAATCCAGGGATGGAGAGATGGCTCAGTGGTTAAAGCATTGCTTCTCTTCTGGAGGACCTGGGTTCAATTCCCAGCACTGACATAGCAGCTCACAACTGTCTGTAACTCAAGTTCCAGGGGATCCAATAACCCTGTTCTGGCTTCTGCAGGCACCAGGAGCATACAAGGTACACAGATATACATGTAGGGAAAGACTCATATACATTAAAAAAATTGTTTTAAAGCGAATCTAACACTTGTATAATAAAAGTCTGGCTACACAGTGAAACTGTCTCAATCCTCTCATTTCCCAAAAAGAAAAAACTGGACTTTCTTGCCACACCACTGACAGAAGGCGCAGCAAGCAGGGCCCATAAGGCATGCTCGCAGCAGGCTTGGGGCTGGTGGGTTGGCTCAGAAGGTAAAAGCTCCTGCTGCCAACCCAGCCTGACCACTTGTGCCGATCCGGAGACTCATGTGGAGGAAGGGGAGAACTCAGTGGCGCTCTGACCTTCATATACCTCACCCGGCACCCATGTGCCCTCCATACAAATAAGCAAAGGTCAATACAAACAAGATAGTTCAAATCCTAAGCACTTACCTCAAGCTCATTCTCATCAAAAATAGCCAAAAGATTCTCAGGAACCAACTCATTCAAGCCTGAAACAGAAGTATCCAAGTTAGAGCCACCCAGCAACGCTGGCCCAGATGTCTGAAGCACAAAGACAGGAGCCCACCTTTCAGGAAATGCTCCACCTCCTCTTTCACTTGACTGGCCAGCCGATACTGAGCCAACAAGTTTAAATAGAAGATTTTATTTGCATTGGTGACTGGGGTTTGAGCTCCACCTGTCATGAGTTCTACAATCTGAAACAGAAGGCAAAAGACAAGACAAGGAGAAGTTGTGGGTAAAACTGTAAGCTGTATCAGGTTGAAATGTTCTACAGGCAGTCACTGGACTCCCTCAAGTCTCTCACTTGCATTAGTCTTTTTAACATACTTGCTTTTACCCTCCTGTTACTCCAGGGCTCACACCACTTTCCCACACTCCACTAGTTATGACAGAGATGCATCGGGAAGATACGGTCTCATTAGCATTCCTTTAATTCTTCTCCCTTAGGTAAATCACTAATGGCCTTTTCTCAAAGAAGCTCTTTTACATGACAGAAGCGGCTGTTCTCACACACTCTTCTATCTCCCAAGTACACAGAAAGAGCAACACCGGAGCCTTGGGGATTTGGCCTGAACCCCGCAGCCCTGACACTAACTTGCTGCAGAACTCCAGCCTGTTAGCTGTTTGTTCTTTGTTTTGTAAGTGTCTGTGAAAAAAAGCTAAACAAGCTTCCTAAGTCACAAACAGAATAAACACTCGCACCCAACAGACAACTACCAAGGGGCATGTGAAGAAGTCCCAAAGCGTTAAACCCTGGAGACTATGGAAACCAGAGTTGTCTCTGTGAGTGAATGAACACCTCCATTAGCTGTGAGTTCAGATATTTTAAGGACCTGTTAACATTTTAATTACATTGATGTGAATAAATCTTAATAACATTTCTTAGGCCATAGCTAGACGTGCTTATTCACAAAACAAACTACACCAAATTATAGCAGTAATATAATATCCGTAATTACAGAACAAAAAGTTCTACTGTCAGTCTGTTGAAAATCTTGCAGGTGAACAGCCTGCTGCTATCCCTACGCCAAGACCTCGTCCCGTTCGCTAGCTACCTTGTTACATCAACKCGGGAAGCAAGGTGCAGACCTCACTAGAAAAAGACAGAAAACTGGCATTCCTAGCCTTTTCAATAGAGAATTTAGTTTTGTTCTCTTTGGCCTCAGACTCACAATGACCCGCCTGCCTCTGCCTCCCAAGTGCTGGGATCAAAGTGCATGATCACACTCAGCTGCCACATCTTTGCAGTCATTGCTACCTTCCTTTTAATTACATATTGATAACCTAGTATTGCAGTGGTACTATGAAAGCTGATGACGTTTAATTATCTATTATTACTCTGACTAGCTTCACTATTATCATTTGATATTGCACAACTCCACAATGTAACAAAACATATTTGCAACAAATATATATCCGGCCAGTAAACTCAGGCAGAGGCTGTGGATGTCTGTGAGTTCAAAGCCAGCCTGGTCTGAATACCAAATTTAAGGCCAGCCTGAGTTACAGAGTGAGACCCTGTCTCAAAACCAAACCAAACCAAACCCAACAAGAACAACAAAAAGGGTTTTACCATGTACAGTCATTGTGTTAAACAAAGAACCAGGCACCTATATCACAACCACTAATCAATGACAGTCATCCCTCCCAGACCAGCTCAGGCAAGGATGCTTCATTAGTATTTTACRCAGTCCTCTGCAGAGTCTTTCCTTTCCTTCACTGCAGAAAGTCCTAGTGGTGCTACCTTAGAGGGGTCYGGGCTGCAGGGACATATGTGTCCTGTTCTCTCTCACCTTATCCAGTTGACCTGATTTGTTGTATTTCTCTTCTGCAAAGACCAACTCCATCTCACTCATGTCATTGTTGAGGATAAAGCACACTTTGGATTTATAGAATTCTGGGTCATCTGTTTCAAAGTACTGCAGAGATCAGAAGACAAAGAAGCACATGAACACTCTTTTGCCATGAATGAGATTTTTAACTGCTTGATACTACTTATACCTTAAATCTTAAAAATAATCAGCTCAGGGGGCTGGAGAGATGATGCAGAGGTTAAGAACATTGGCTGCTCTTCCAGAGGTCCTGGGTTTTGTTCCCAGAACCCAAATGGAGGCTCATAACCATCTGTAACTCTAGTTCCAGGGGACCCAATGCTTTCTACTCAGTGGGCACCAGGGATGTATCTGGTGCATGTACGACAAGCAGGTGAAACACACACGTACATACAAAATAAAAATAAATCTTAAAAAAAAAAATAAATAAATAAATAAATAAATAAATGGGCAATAAGTACTTCAGAAAATCAGCTCCTGTGGGAAGACCCCGAAGCTGATGGCTAGCCTGTCTTTAGTGAAAATGCACACCTAGCGTGTTACCTTGTAATGCATACGGAGTCCTATGATTTGGGCCAGGAAAGACCGAGTGAAACGGGCACGGACCAACTGCTTGTAGGCTCCTCCTAGAGAGGATTCATACAAACACTTGCCCACCAGCCGCCCTGCAAACTCGTACATCTTCAAGCGCAGGTGAGCTGGGCGATTAGGGTTAGGATGCACCTGTCAGAGAAAAGAACGAAAAGGCCTTTGACCATTTTTCATCCATTCTAGCTAATTCTGGAAAGACTCCCAAATCCTATGTACTGCAGTTTGGACCTCGAATGTCCCCGAAAGGTGTATATATTTAAAAGTTTGGGTCCCCAACCCAGAGTGCCATCAGTAGAACTCAGGTATGTCCTGGAAGAGAACTACCTGGTCTCTTTCTATCTTTCATGCCCTAGCCCTGAGGTGAATCTCCCTCCACACTCTGCCACAATGATGTGCTGCCTCACCACAAACCCAAAAGCAAGGAGGCCATGGCCTGAAACCTCTAAAAGTCTGTGAAGTAACGTTTTCTCTTTATAAGCAGACTGTCTCGGGCATGTATTAGAGTAACGGAAAGCT
>BDUI01044201.1:5912-16885 GCA_002335545.1 Apodemus speciosus | reverse complement strand
TTAAAATATCGTGAGAAAAGGTTAATGAGCACTGGCTGCTCTTCCAGAGGACCCTGGTTCAGTTCCCAGCACTGGTGTGTCAGTTCACAACAGTCTGTAACTCCAGTTCCAAGGGATTTGATGCCCTCTTGTGACTGCTGAGGGCACCAGGTACACACGTAGTGACATACATGCAGGCATAATAACACCGATAWATGAAGTGGCTGACTTCCTGCCATCCATTTCCTCTATCAGCAGAAAAAAAATGGATCCCAGATTTTGTAAATCTATTTCTAGCCTCCCCTGCCATACAACTCCTTTCAACTTTATCGGCATCATGGAAAATCAAGCGTTCCTATTGGTTTTGGCCTCCTGACAAGACCATCCCGACTTCCACATTCAACATAAGTATATCATTCTGGTCCTGTTTCTGGGTGGCTTTCAGAAAGCACTCTGGTGTAGCGTTCTGGCACAAAATAAATATACAGCCCAAGTCTGAATGATTAATACTGGTTGAATAGCTTCCTCTTCTGAACTCAAACCCGATTCCTTGAAACTGGTCTGGTAGTTTCCCTAATGCAGGGCGTGTACCTGTAGAATGTACTTACCAGTTGGGCTAGAGACCGACCACAAAAGGATTGAAGGAACAGTCCCTACACTAAGGGGCTGGTTCTGAGTACTAGCATGTCCTGACCAGCGTCTGTTCCCGCTGACCCACCCCAGGTGACTTATTCCTCATCTGGGGACTCAGAAACACTACACTGTGCGCGCACCCGGGCCAATTTTGTCCCGCCCGCGCACCGTCTCGCGAGTCGCGGGCGGGGGCTGCGTCGCGTGCGTCCCCGCGCAGCCGCAGTACCGGACAGGTGGGCGGGGCCGGCTGTTGGCAGCAGTTGGCGGGGCCGGGTGGCGGCTGCACGTGCGGGTGGGGGTGATGCGTCACTGACCGGTGAAGCGAGGCTCAGGGGTCGCGGTTCTCCGAGTGCCCGCGACCAGGGCCGTCCTCAGTCGGGACCTAACGCTTGGGGAGCCGGGGAAGAGGTGTCACGACGTACGCCGAGCCGGGGGCACCAGCGCAGGGGGTTGGTGAGGGGAGCGCTAGCTCAGAGAGCGAGAGCCAGGGGCTGGAGCGCGGGGCTTCCCGCCTCAGCCCGCGACCGTTCGCGGGCTCTTCACTGGGTGGGGACTGGCCTGTCAGTCAAGGGACTGAGGTTCCTCTTCTCCCCATGCTCAGGAGGAACGAGGATGAATATGACTCAAGCCCGGCTTCTGGTGGCTGCAGTGGTGGGGTTGGTGGCGATCCTCCTTTACGCCTCCATCCACAAGATCGAGGAAGGACACCTGGCCGTGTACTACAGGTGAGCGCCGCCCTGTGCAGCCGGCGATGGTTCTGGAGCCAGAGAAAGGGTCCAATGGTCACAGTGGAGTCTGGGACGTTGCTCTTTTCCGCGGCGTCAGGGGAGCGCTTCCAGCCCTGCGAAGTGGCTTCATCCCAGCTGCTGGGAGTTAACCTTCGGCGGGGCACCTTTCCGGGGTCGGGCAGTTTAGTGCCAAGTTCGTTCTGTGCAGAAGTGAAGACAGCCTAGGGGGCACGGAAGTGGTCACTGCAGCCGAGATGACTTCTCAGAGCCCGCACAACCGTACAGGTGTTTAGTTTGCCACTGTGGATGTGTTTTGGGATCTCTGCTCTTATTTATGACAGTTCTTCCCAACACTAAGTTGAGTTTTTTTCTTYTTCATTAAAATCCTCCCWTTGACTGTTTATATCCCCCAATGTCTTAATGACCATGGCAGTGCCATATCCCTAAAGGTCAAGAGACAAAAGCCACATTTGCAGGCCACCTTTCTCACTTTTATTCAAGTCACRGTGAGGAAGAGTGTGGGCTCAGTTACCACCCACTTGATTTGGCATAGCTATTCTTCGATATAAATTATCACCAGCTCCTCGTGGTCTAGACTGGTAAGAGAAGCCAGTTTGTGGAGAACTTGGAATAGTGGTTTATTCTGAAACAAGCAGATTTTTGAGTATTTCCATCATGCCCCCTAAACTGGTATTTCTACTTTTAGATCCGTCCAGAATCCTAGAAAATACACACTTTGGGTGGTATGTCTTAACAGATGGAGTTCTAGCATAAGAAATGCCAGCCTGGACCACATTTCCATCCAGTTTGTCATTGTCCTTCTGACAGGAAAACCACGAAGACAACATAAAGAGATTCCACTTTAAAAAAAAAAATGGCTAATGAACCTGAAAAGGTTTATCTCTTTAATTATGAGTTATGACAATGATCATTGTGCAAATTTACTCTTCGTTGTGTAAAGTCGGACTTTTTGTTATATTTGTCCCTAATTTKCAGGTTGTTTCCACAGTTCACATGTTTCAGAGTTTGATAAACGCATCTCTCGKCTGTAATCTCAACCCTTCTGCCCATCTTTCCATGCTAGGTTTTGTTACCTTTATACAGAAACCATGTTCCCAGGATTTTATTCATGTATTGAAAGAACCATTAGCCTCAAAAAGTTTCTTCTTCCTTGAAAGTTTGTTTTTCTCCTTTTTAAACTTAGCGATTAAATGTATTGTTTTGACTTGTCTCTTGTTATGTGCAATTAAAGAACCTTAATTGAGAGTCATTAGAATTTTTTCCATAAGTATTTATTGGAAAGCTAAAGACCAGAGAGGAGCTTCTGAACCCAGGAGCAGTGCTAGAGACCCAGAGGTGTGGTTGGTGGAGCTTATGAAACAGGGCGCAATATTGGCAGTGGACTTTGATGAAGTTTCACATTTTAAATGTAATGGGTGTTTTAAATAGCAGGAGTTGACTAACTCTGTTGTGAGGGTAGTAGGTTAGTAATATGAGTAATAGTGAATGCTTATTATAGTGTTTTAAATTGAAAAGAGATCTTAACAGTTTTGTCAACTGAAGCATCTTTTTGCAGGGGAGGAGCTTTACTAACTAGCCCCAGTGGACCGGGCTATCATATCATGTTGCCTTTCATTACGACATTCAGATCTGTGCAGGTGAGTGACTCCTAGGGATTCCAGATAGACAGGTGTGACAGGAGTTACAACACTTGTGGGTGGAGATGGATTTCCTTATTGCTTAAGCAAATGTTGGTATTTACTCAGATGTGGAGTGAAAGTTCATAGTACAACTGTCAGAGCACAAGTAATGATTTCAAACCACCTTGCCAAGACTGACTGCTGCGTCTGGTTAATGGCATTAGCAGGTTTTCTGTTACTGCAGCCAATACAAAGTAAGAATTGAGAACACAATTAGGACTACAAATCGGWTATTCCTTGGTTTAGAACTGTTTGGYTTCTATAAAGGAAGGCTCCCAGCCTACTSCTAACATGGAGGAATTAATTTTTATACACAGCTTTTCRGCCTCACATTTTTGCTTGGTACATTAAACACAAATTTATAAGGAACCTGAATGAATGTGGTACTTTGACAACATTTCAGAATGTTTGAAATAACAATATGGTTCTTGCAAAAAGTATCTTGGTCATAGAGCATACCTAATAAATATACTTTGATATAACAAGATTGAAAAATAGGATTGGGCTCTAACTAATTTTGTAAACTCAGTGGAATCATAAACCTTTGAATTCAGTTTTATTTAAAATCTGCAGATTTTTCAGGAAATGGGAGAAGCCAGTATTATTAATATTATCATTTTAGTCTTCAACTTTCTGCTAAATGAGAGTAACTGTGAATAGCGAGTTCTCCTTGATTTCTTTCTTGTCCCTTTTCACTGGCCTAGGGAAGGACTGTCCCTGTTAAAGTGAAGCGGTGTGAACATGCTGTTCTTTTTCTAGTCACAGTGACTTCCAGATCGGCCTCCCATATCTTACTTAGACTTTTGAAGGTTCTTTTTTTTTTAAAACCATATCTTATGTATAGCAATACAATTAACATATTAAATATCAATGTAATAGAATGAATTGATTTAGTTTTAAACAAAAGAAAGAAGAGAAATGTTTTAGGTTATAAAAGCTCTTCTCTTAGAACAATTATTTTATATTACTTTTTCTAAGTGTGTTAGTGTGACCAATATATCCAGTAACTAGTACTTTGTATTTATTTAAGTCTTGGTTGCTGATGTCTTCCTCCTTCCTGTGCTGCCTATGTCTTGCTGGCCTGTTTTAGGCTCATCCCAGTTCTCTCTTTTGACCTTAGCTCATCAACAGTTCTTGATAGCCCCAAAGCTAACAGTGGCATCATCAGACTGAGAGATTGGGCTCTTTCTTAGATMTTGTTCAAAGCCAGGCAAATCTGTCTGCCTTCCTGAAACTCACTGTTAAGCAGTATGGTGCAGCAGTAGTATAAAGTAGATATAAGCAATAATAGTAAATAGATTTTTAACCATATGTTATAGCAAATATACTGTGTGATCATCAGAAATAAGTGAAATTAATAAAAAGATTTCAACATAAACTATCATAATTTTCTGTTTAGATTATTAATTAAAAACTAAATATTAGAGGCAGTGTTACAAAATAGGAATGACCTTTCTATGTGAAAAAGAAAAAGTAACATTTTAGGCAAAAATTATATTAACAAAACCCTTCTAAGAAACTTTTCTTAAGAACAAAGTCATAAATTTATGTTTTAGAATTTGGGGAACATTAGAGGACACAGTTCTATTTAAACATGGTTTAACATAGTACTTGAAGGGATTAATATTCATTAATGTGAAATGCCATATATAAGTACAGAAATAAAGCATTGCTTAGAGAAACCATATTAAAACCTTCAGTTTTTATATACTTTACAAAGTAAATGTAGACTCACTGTTTCTCTCTTAGGTTTTTTGAAACAGGGTCCACTGTGTAGCCAAGGCTGTCCTAGCATTTGTTCTCTGATCCAGGCTAAAGTCAAACAACACAGTCTCCTTAAGGCTGTGGTTACACATGTGTGCCAGCATAATGGTTCTCTCACATTTGGGAAAGAATTAGGTGTATAGCAGTACATAGGATATTAAATTGAAAGTTATTGTTTAATTCCTAGTTTTTCTTGATTTGAAAGTTGATACAGAAYAATGGAAATTGCCTTGGTTTGTTTTAAAAGAAATAAAATATGCTGAACTTTTTTATTAGTCTTCTCCTGTCACTTTATGCAGAATTATCTCTAATATTACCATCATGCTAATCTCTCAACYGAAGAATTACATTTTCTTCTATCTGTGCTGTAATTGTGTGTTCAACAAATGATCACCTCCTTCCTTTGTTACGTCTCCAAGAATGGTGTCTTCCAGTTTTTGTTACCCTAGACAAGTTACTTCTTTAGCTTCCTAGCTGGTTTTCTTGCCCCTCACTTAGTAAGCTGAATAACATGATCAGAGGAATTAAGGAAAACACCTTTTCCTTCCAGTGCTAAAAGATCAACCCTAGGGCTTAAACCCAGAGCTTTGAGCATTCTAGGGAAGTCTCCACCACTGAGGCTACATTTTTTGTATTTTCTTTCCCCAGATTGGGCCTCGCTGCTTGCCAGGTTAGTGGAGTTTGCACTCCCCCCATCTCAGCTTCTCACATAGCTRGGATTATAGGTTTGCATGACCACTCCCAGCTCTGACAATATTTCTGAAAGATTCTTTTTATGGTTGTAYATAACATGGATTAAAGAGCGCTTAAACTGCTCAGCAAATATTCAAGGCCCTCAGCCTAATTACACTGTGTTCTTTTCCCAGAATTTACCACTCATCTGAATAGTGCCTTCTGATTTAGGCAAGCCAGTGTCCATTGGGTGTGTACTTTGTCTTTGCTGTGTGTATTTGAATARGACATTACTTAAACTTGAGATGTCCCTCTTAAGTTCTTATTCTCCTCTTCTAGATATGCCTATTAATACTTAATTTCAGAGAYCTTCTATGTTTTTTTAGTTTTTAATTTGTGTTATTTGTGTGTGCCTAATTGTCTGTGTGTGTACTACATGTTCTAGTGTCTGCAGAGGCCAGAGAGGAATGGAATGCTCTGGAATGGGAGTTACAGGCAGTTGTGAGCCACCTTATGTGGCCTAGAAACAAAACCCAGGCCTTTGAAACAGTGTTGAGTACTTTTAATTGATGAACTATCTAAGAGTGTTGGGATTACAGGCATGCGCCACCACCGCCCGGCCTAAGAGAGTTTTTAAGACTAGTATTTTATTCCTTGTAGCTTAATACCTAAGAGCTCAATTTATACTGTTATTTTTTGTACCTGCTCTTGCTAAAAATTTTATTTCCTATGCTAAGTTGTGATGTTTAGATAACAGGGACCATATTTTGTGTTCTTAACAAGGCGTAATGTGTCCCAGAATACACTGCTAAACTATTTGAAACCTCAGGTTACGAAGAAAGGTGATATATGGTAAAGCACGTAAAACCAGATTATTGGTTCACTAGAAGGAAGAAGCAGTGGTGGCGCTGGCACTCATATTAAAGGCAAACTGAACAAAACCTATGAGAGTACTAGGTCCTGAAGCAAAACAGCGACTAGCTGKGCTGTTGAGTTCAAGGATAGCTTTGGTTCATAAAGTACTTGTGTGGGAAAATAGTCATTTACCATCATTGGAAACAGTAATATCCAGGAATGAAAGCAGAGCACAGACCTTGGTCATAGTGTCTGCTAAAAGTGAGGCGTGTAGTTTGTGATCTCAGCTCAACTCTAAACACATAAGATGCTTAAGAAAAACTTTCCAGCCTTAGTTATAAGACTCAAGTCTTTCTAGATTGAGAAATGGCTAACTTTTTTTTTAAAGATTTATTTATTTTATATATGTGAGTACACTAGCTGTCTTCAGACACACCAGAAAAGAGTGTCAGATCTCGTTACGGATGGTTGTGAGCCACCATGTGGTTGCTGGGATTTGAACTCAGGACCTCTGGCAGAGCAATCAGTGCTCTTAACCGCTGAGCCATCTCTCTAGCCCGAGAAATGGCTAACTTAACAGCTGATCTTTAAAGGCTAAAAGCATGGCGGGCTCTCATGTACTTACTGGCCGCAGCTCTCCAGAGATTGTTCTCTGGGATCAGCAGTGTGTGTGTTTGTGGTTGTTTATTTGTTTTGTTTGCTTTTAAGACAAGGTCTCTCTATGTAGTTTTGGAGCTCACTGTGTTGACCAGACTGACCTTGAATTCACAGAGATCTACCTATCTCTGTGCTCCAGGGTGCTGGGATACCTGACCAGATCAGCAGGGTTTTTTTTTTTGTTATTGTTTTATTTTGTTTTTAAGGATAAATTTTGATGAGCTATTTTTTTTCTTCCCAGACAACACTACAAACGGATGAAGTTAAAAATGTGCCTTGTGGAACAAGGTAAGCTTCCTCCTTAGTGGCCCATCACCCTTTACTTTCTGTAGTTCTGAGGAAGTTCTTAGAGCTGTAGTCACTTGAGAAACCTTTGTTTACACTTTGTTTTGTTTTTGAATCAGACAGACTCTTAGTATGTGGCCCTGGCTGGCCCAAGACTTAGTACACAGACTAGGCTGGCGTCAAACTTGAAATAACCCTACTGCCTTTGCTTCCGAAACCCTAAAATTATAGGTATATGTCACCATGCCTGACTAAGACACTACTATATAGACATGATAGCAACAGAAACTTCTGTACTGTGAGWTATTGTCATGAAGCTATAAGTGAGAGCATTCCATTTGATGGTATTGAAATGGAGTTTCAGAGCTAGCAGACTAATTGTATGTCAGCATTATCACACGTGTTGCTATTTTAATTGACAGGAAAAYGAAGCAGAAAGTATAGGCTCTACATAGCCTTTGCCCTTCTCTGATACCTTGATTAGCTTCTCTAAGCTTAATTCTCTTAAGTCAGGGAATAAGACCTATGTTAGAATTATTGTAAGGATTAGAATTTGTGTATATGGCCCAGAACTTGCCTCTGAATTGATGTTCAATAAAAGATTACTTAAAACAAAATCATTTCACTTCTTCTCTTTATAATGTTAAATGACATCTTAGCGTTTCTGAGTCAGTAAGTAGGTCTTGAATAGAATTTATGTTTCTAATAAAGTTCCTAATTACACTTTTGGTCTAAAGGCCTCTAAGAATTGTTGTCCTAAAAAGGTTGAGGCCAAGAAAGGGAACAAGGCTGGTACATCACTAAAATATACTTACTGTATTAAATTGTATCACATGAGGATGTGAAGTACCAGACAGTTTTTTTAATTAATAACYTAGTTTAAATGACTTAAAGTAYCGCTTTTACAAACCTACAAAGGCCCCTTTGACATCTATAGAGGGACAGATGCATTGTAAAAGGGACCAAGCTCTCATGTTTTAAGCTACTTTGTCAGGTTCTCCCTAAGTTTTAAGTTAGATGATCAAGTTCTCCCWGGTCTATCTGTAACTTCTGTATTGTGCTTTATTATTTTCATTGTGACTCTGGCTTACACTTTCCATTCTTGTTTGTTTGTTTTTAGTGGTGGAGTCATGATCTATATTGACCGAATAGAAGTGGTTAATATGTTGGCTCCTTATGCAGGTAATGGTAACTATCTGCTGTGTTTCTATAATTATAACCAGAGTATTTACAACTGAGGAAGGAGAGTAAGGTACTTTTGAAAGTTTTACTCCCTCAGTGATCACTGATGACTATAAAAGAATGATCATGAAAGTATTACATTTGCAGGAAATAGAGGTACAAACAGGTCACAAGTTCTGGACAGAATTAGTTTTCAGGAACTAGTAAGCTATTCCTCCCTGAATTTACTGTTTCTGAAAGCAAATGTTTCTGGAAAAGAAAATGGCATTGTATTCATTTTGTTGGGGAAGAATTTCTTTGTATCCTGAAGATCTATAATAGATCAGTTTTCTTKGGTCACATTCATTTGTCATTTTCTAGCTGTGATTKGCCATAACTTGCAAAGCAGTCTGGAAATGTGTAGTATAAGGAAGCATCTTCTTTGTAAAAGATGGACACCTCAGAGATAAAGTAGATGCGTGCTATTTTAAAAATGTTTGACTACGGAGGGAGATGGCTCAGTTTGTAAAATATTTGTTGTGCAAGCTTGGGGACCGGAATTCAATCCTGAGTGCCCATGAGCTTAGTGTAGTGCTGTGTGCTTGTAATCCCAGTGCTGAGACTCAGGAAGGTCCCAAGGTGCAGAGGCCAGCCGCTCTAGCCTACTAGTGAGAGACCTAGGGATGACACCTAAGATTGATGTGTGGTCCTTGCATGCGCGCGTGCGTGCGTGCGTGCGTGCGTGTGTGTGTGTGTGTGTGTGTGTGTGTGTGTGTGTGTAGCACATGAACACATAGGAATTTAATTGCAAATTTTGAAGATATCTGGTCTTCATCCTTGTTAACAAATTGGCATGCCGAGTAAACCAATGCCTTGTGTTTTGCAAGAGCATCRGAAATGTGAAGATRGTAGCCTCTGCCTTCAASGTGTTTTCATTGTACTTGAGAAGTCATGATAGAAAGGGGAAAACATATATTGAAATATAGGGTCATGTTRAAGTTCATATCACTGTCCAGACACAGGAGAAAGATTTCAGAGCAAAGAGTTGCAAGTATAGTATTGTCAGGTAGTTTTTGAATGATATTTTTTGATGGTTGTTTTCCTCCTGGTTTCTCATCTACAGTCAGCTCTCTGTTTCTGTGGCGTGTACATTCACAGATCCAGCCAAGCATGTATCAAACATTGAGGGGAAAAGCTGATTCTATACCAAACATGTGGGCTTTCTCCCTATCATTATTCCCCAAACTGTTCAGTGTAGTAACTATTTACRTGGTAACTATATTAGATACTGTATAATCACCTAGACATGGTAAAGTATACAGGAGTATGTATAGCTTATATKCAGATACTACTTAAATAGAAGTCTTAGGCATTTATAGACTTTCACTATCTCCAGAGGATCTTGGAAGCAATGCCCCCACAGAGAGCAACAAGTGACTATGTTCTCTGATCATAATTCACTGGAATGGATATGATTCAGAATTGAAAACGAGTAAAGCTGATGGCTCTCTCCCTAGAGATAGGAGAGTTTTAGATCACTGGTTTATTTGGAAGACAATGAGACCATATATTTAACAGTTATTTATCAACAAATGTTTTATCAAGTATGACTTAGAGTTCAGTTGTATCTAATATCCTATGTAGGAAGGCCAGTGGAGCAAATGTTTGGATATGAAAACAAATGGAGAAAGCAGCATGTTTTATAGTAAGAGCACAGGTTCTGACACAGTCTGGTATGTTACCTCTGGGGATATTTCTGAAAGGTTCTGGTTCTTAGTTTCCCAAGATAGAAAATTAGGAGGGGGTGGCAGGGGTAATTAAACACCAGTGTATATAAATTGCCTAATGTAAAGTCCACCCTAGTAAATGTTAGCTCTTTCCCTGCTATCCCAGAAGGTTTTTTTTTTGTTTTGTTTTGTTTTTTAAAAAATAAAAGCCTTTAAAAACTGATTAAGAATTTTTGTTAGCATATAAAGTAATGGATTTTATTCTGTCATTTTCATGATCTCCCATCCCCATGGCTCTCCTCCCATGTGCCCTGTCCTTCAGCTGGCTCCCTCCTTCTAGATAGTCCTCCCTTCCCTCGTGTCCTGTGTATTTCATTACTCTTACCTTTCTCCCCTTCCTGAGATACTCTCCTTYGCCTTTCATGAGYTTCTTTCTACGCATCTGCACAGTATTACTCTAGGCTATAAATATGAGAGAAAATTCGTAGTGTTTTTCTTTCTGAATCTGGCTTACTTCTTTTAACACAATGTTTCCAGTTCTATCCATCATGAAAATGCCATGATTTCATTTTAATTTCCAGTTACATAAAATTCCATTGTGTATATTTACTACACTTAACAATCCACATATCTGTTGATGGACACCTAGGCTAGATCCATCTTCTGACTGTTGGGAATGGTACAYCAATAAGCATGGATGTTACAGTAGAGTCCCTCAGGAATATACCTGAGGAGTGGCATGGCTGAGGTCTGTAATAGTTAAAGATCTCTATACTGATCTTTATAGTGTCTCTTCAGTAAAAAAAAAAAAA
>BDUI01044146.1:5263-16069 GCA_002335545.1 Apodemus speciosus | reverse complement strand
TGCCTTGGGTTTCGTTTTAATAATTTAGTTGACACCTCTGTGTCCAAGGACACTACTGTCGCTGGACATAGCGGGACAAACACAGAAAACTGCTACTCATGACGACTTATAAAACACGGGGTCGGGTAAGGTCACCAAGAGACTGATGAGGAAGAGATGTGACCCAGAGTCTGAGTCCTGATGTATTACATTCTTGAATGGATGAGGAACCATCCATTCAAAAACAAAAACAAAACCAGAAGGAAAATGGCCCATGTGGTATTCTAGAAGCCAAAGCTATGGGTGTGCAGTGAGTTGCCCGGCATCCGATGCCCTCTTCTGACCTCTGTGGCACCAGGCATTCTTGTGATGCACAGATGCATGCAGACACACACGTATGCCCGTTAAATAATAAAAGTTGTAAAGAGGGTGGATTGCTCGTCTAGCGAGCACAGAGGCAGTGAGCGCAGGCCAATGGCGCCTGAGGAGTCTTCTTGTAGAACTTTCAGTTTCTATTCTGTTAGTGGAGGAGGAGTGGAGGTCATTGCTGAGAATGAGAAAGTAGGGGGAGGCCTGGAAATTTGAGGGGGTTGGTCAGTAGGATATATACGGCAGAGCACTGTAGAGGACCCCGAGTGGCCCTGGCTGGAGAGCGACCCAGGAGGCGGTCGGTTGGCTGTCTCCAGTGAGTGTAGGCGAAAATTGAATCAGGTGTATCCTGTCCCGTTAGGATTGAGGTTAGGCCCCATGGCTGTGGAAGAGGGAGGGATGTGGGGGTTCCCAGGGAATGGGAGGATGATAGGAAGTGGAAATTGAAAAGACTGGAAATTGTAGGTCCTGCTGAGGGAGGACAACTGTCACCTTTGGGGAGTAGAAGGAATGGACAGGAAAGATAGGCGGAGTCTGGGGAGTAACAGTTGACATGGGGAATATGGGAGGAGYCCCGGAGATCAGAAGCTTTGTAGGTGCTGAAGGAAGAAAAGAGTGGGTAAAGTTAACTTTAATAACCTTTAACCACTTCTGACCGGGATTTACAGGTGTCTAAGATAGTGGTAAGAACATAGTCCTAGTACCAGGGAGAGCCGGGGTTGGTTTTTTGCTTCGCTTCACTTTCATTTGGGGTGGGGGGAGGTGGAGTTCAGACATACACCACAGCATATGGAGGTCAGTCAGAGGACATGCACAGGAACCAGTTCTCTCCAGTTCTCTCTTCCCTTGTGGGTTTGGGGGATCGAACTTAGGCTGTCAGGTGGAACAGCAGGCATGTTTGTCCGCCGAGCCTAACCGTGAGCAGCTAGTCTCTGGACCGCAGTCTTCTCCGGGCTATTGTGAGGTCAAACAGCATTTAGAATGTAGAGACTGGGGCAGCGCGCCTGAGTCTCCGCTCTTCTTTCACAGCATTAGCAGAGACATGTTTCTGAGACACCCGACTATGTGATAGTCACACTGTGATTTCACAGCCCTGGATTCCCCACCTGTGGAACCTGTAGGATCATTTAATGTGTCTTTTTGTATCTCGAAACTTTTTCACCCTTATCTCCTGCAGCTCACTTCTCCCTCTGGTGAAGTTGCAGCCCGTCCGTTAGATAAATAACCCCGCGTGCCTGGCCTGTTTGCTTTGCTGATCGCTCTGCCCTTTCATGAACCATTGCGAACGTTCCCCGAGTGTCCCCGCACTCCTCACCCACAYGCTCCCTGTCAAGACCGCATAGTACTTTGGGTGTCTACTTTCCGGGTTTTCTGTGAGTTATGAAGTCTGAGTGATGCTTTCATCTTTGGCACCTAATTTTTAAGAATTGTTATTGCCGCTGACTGTAGGCTTGCTTTTAAAAGAGCGTGCRATTTCATATTGTAAGAGGAGGGAAGTTGCCTCTAACAGCCTATTCCTCCTGGCTCTGTGTGTGCCTGTGCRTGCCTATCTAACACGCCTAACTGTCTAATCTGTGTAATCCGTGTAATTTACCCTGCCCCTATGCCCAGCCCCCGCCTGAGAACACTGTCCCCCTTGAGACTCAAAAGCCATTTCGGTCTTTGTGGGAGCCTTTCCAGTGGAACTGGGTGAGCTCTTTCCATCTGCTTGGTGTCTGCGCAGCTCTGCGGTTTGGTCTCTTCCATGGCTTTTCAGTGACGAGGAGAAAATGCCTGTCTTCTCCAACGGAGCTAAGATACAGTGGCAGAGATATTTGGCCTTGGGTGCACCTCTGGCCTCAGCTAGTTGGTGTTTTTAATTATAACAGTTGAATAAAGAATGTGTAAGCGCAGGTTGGTGTGTGTGCGTGTGTAGATGCATATGCATATATATTGATTTGGTTGGAGATTTTTCTTTGGTTGGTTGGTTTTTGAGAGTCTCCATGTGCATCTTACTGGCTTGGAACTCCAGCCATGCAGGACAAATTCTTAACAGAAAATCTATTTCCTAAGGAAATAGATGTATGCTATAAACATATATTTAAAACCTRCCCTGACTTTTTACTTTTTCTTTTTCTTCTTCTTTCAGCCTAAGATGTGATCATGCCAGCCAGACTTCTCCAAACCCTGGCAAGTTTACACAGCATATCAGCAATGACTCATCAGTGCCAGAGACTTACTCGGCTTCCATTAAGACCACTTAGTAAATCTGAAAGTACAGCATGCCACAATGGCCTGGCAATACAGAAACATTTATATTCATTCTTTCCAAATATAACAGCTGACAGTTTGAATAAGCCAAAGGTCCTGGAACTGAGCCGGAGAGCATCGGACGCAAGCAGACTCTTTCCCTTAAATGCTGGCCGTTGGTGGGATGGACGAGGAGGCCAGACGAGCATGCACCCCTGTGGGGCTCACGGGAACATGCCCCCCAGACCAGATCTCCTGTGTTCTCAGTGGTTTATGAAGGCGGTAAAGAGGCATCACTCGTCTGTATCGAATGAAGCACTCGTTCCCAAACAAGACCTCCCGCAGGTCAAGAGGCCGCTCAAAGCATCCCGGACCCGGCAGCCATCCAGGACCAACCTTCCAGATCTGTCGGTGAATGAGGTAAAGTCTACTAGTTCTGAGGCCCTTAAGTGCATCTGCCCCTGTGTGTCCTCTAAGCCAGTGAGTGCTGCACTGTGGCCTCACTGCTGACACAAGAGAACTGGGCAACCCGCTCAGGATTCTGCAGCCTAACATAGCCAGACCTACAGAAAGCTTAACCTGCTGGAGTCGGTTTTCCATCTCAGAAGTGTGGCGCAGAGAGGCCTCATCGTTACTCGGGGGCGGGGGTTGGGGGGTGGGGGCTAGCTAGGCCAGGGAGGTCTAAGAGGAGCTGCCATCCACTCCAGCCAGGGATGCAGCTTCAAGAAACGCCTGTTTTTCTGAGAACTGAACCAGAAATGTGTCTGAAGAGATTTAACTGCCAGCCAGAGGGTGCTCGTTGCTAGCCTGTGGGGACCRCGCAGGGTAACGAAGTGACACGTGAGGCGGTGGGGGCGTTGCTGTTTTACCCTCTGCAAGTACAAGGCGTTTCTTGTTTTGATGATTACTGTTATGGGGATTCTGGAGCTTTTTCAGATACAGTTAGCATCAGTCCTTTAAGCTATGAACAGCTGAGAGTCAGAGCCAAGGCTTTTGTTAAGTTTGAATCTTGAAAGCTATCTTCAAGCCATGCCTTGTGCTTAATGTACTGACTTGGAAAAGAGGCAGAGATCTTTGCCATCTATTGGGTTGTGGAGCCAGCCTGGATGAAGAAAAGAATGAACATGCGCAAACCTTTGCTAGGCCTCCYGGATGTGCCAGAACAGTCAAGAGGTCTATCTCCAAACTTAAGAGGGTGGACCCTGAGTTCATTTAATTTTGATTGGGCTTATTTTTACTGAGCTGCTGACGGATTTTAAGAAGGTAAACTGTCAGGCATCGTAACAGCTCATGGTTCAGAGAGACAGATAAGAGGATCAAATTCGATGCCAGCCTGGGCTATATAGTGATACCCAGTTTCAAAATAAAAAAGTACTGAGCCCATGCCTTTAATCCCAGCACACTGAGTTCAGGTCCAGCCTCCTGTACATAGCAGGTTCCTGCCCAGCCAAGGCTGAATAGCAAGACCTTGTCTCCAAAAAAGGAAAAAGTGCCAAGGGCGCACAGCCTGGTCTTTGGGCAGCTAAAGAGGGGTTAATGAGTGGCTTGGGTTTAGATACGGTTTGGCTTCGCTCCTTGTGCTGTCTCTACACAGACACTAACAGATGRAAGTGTTTACAGACAGGGCCTTTCCACAGAGCTGTGGGATGGTCTTCGAGTTAACTCACCCACCAGCCAGCCTTCCTGCCTCTGGAGAGGTGGAGCAGGAGGTCGCAAGCTCTGAGTCAGAGTTTGTGTTCCCAGCATCCAGTCCCTATCCTGAATCCACCCAGAGCCCAAGAGTTACCTCAGTAGAATAAACAACATACCTGTCAGACTAGGGATTGCAGGGCTTAGGCTGTGTGCCAGGAACAAGAAGGCAGAGTCCCYGAGTGCTGCTCCAGTGTCCCATGTTACTAAGGAGTTACACCAGTTCAGTTCTGCTGGGAGCGAATCTAAGGATGAAGGCCAGATACACGTCTCTTCTGTCCCAGTGTCAGTAAAATAGAAGCCACCTTGCCATTGCACACGGAGTGCCGCAGGAGCGCTGCCCTCAAACCAGGAGTCCTGAGTAGATTGCTAGCCCCATCTGCCGGACCRAGTCTTCTGTGGCCACAGGAATACAAGTTGAAACAGAGTGGGTTTGTTTGTTTTGTTTTACATTTAGAATAGAAAGGTGTAAATCTGAGGCCTAATCCAATAACTGTTTTATAAGGCTTTGGTCATCTATTTAGGAACAAGTTCCCTTCCCCAAACCTGAAAGATACTTCAGCATTGCAAATTTAAGTAGCACTTTCAAATAAAGAAAAGATGTTAAAAAACAAAAACAAAAACAGAAAAGACAGTGAAATGAAAGCTGCTTACAAAGTGGTGTTACCAGGAACACAGTGTTACCACGAAAATAGTGTTACCACGAACACAGTGTTGCCACGAACAGTGTTGCCACGAACACAGTGTTACCACGAAGTGTTACCACAAACACAGTGTTACCACGAACACAGTGTTACCACGAACACAGTGTTACCACGAAGTGTTACCACAAACACAGTGTTACCACGAACACAGTGTTGCCATGAACAGTGTTACCACGAACATGTTACCACGAACATGTTACCACGAACACAGTGTTACCACGAACATGTTACCACGAACACAGTGTTGCCACGAACACAGTGTTACCACGAACATGATGTTACCATGAACACAGTGTTGCCACGAACATGTTACCATGAACATGTTACCACGAACACAGTGTTGCCACGAACATGATGTTACCATGAACACAGTGTTGCCACGAACATGTTACCATGAACATGTTACCACGAACACAGTGTTACCACGAACATGATGTTACCATGAACACAGTGTTGCCACGAACAAGGCAAGCGACATAGCGAACATAGCGACATAGCGAACATAGCCTTAAACAAAAACAGCCTCCCCTTCCCAAGTGGGCTTCAGTGAAACAATTCCCAAACAAGCTGTCAGAAAGTCACTTTTAAACCTGTGATGCGTTTATTCATAGAAGCAGCCCACAGCCGTACATGCAGAGTACAGGCACATCACCGAGGCTAACTGTACCCTGAAGAAAGCACAAGTGAGTCCTCAGAGAACACAGGCCTCCAACGTGGGGGAGAGGAACGCTTTCAGCAAAGACTCGGGCTTCCGGAAAGCATTATGTTTGAAGATGTATTCTTCATCAGCTTAGAATACATTTTCTCAAAAATCAGTGATCGAGTAATTTGCCACATCTCATCCTCTGAGAGTCCAAACTTGCATTCAATCACTGAGGGACAGGCCAGCAACATAAACAACGCAGGAGAGGCAGGGCCCGTCGCTTCTCAGCCTTTGGACTGAGATTCAGTGAGGTAGAGACTGCCTCACCCAGAGACATCCATCCTAGTCGGGATGTTCAGATCTTGCACTTAGTCAGAAGTCAAAGATACTAGAGGATCTGCGTGGAATCCCTCCGTCTGTTTTCACAGGGTGCATTTGGAAATGCTACACTAAGAGTGGGGTGTGGTGGTGCGCGTCTTTAACTCCCTGCACTTGCAAAGCAGAGCCAGGAAGATTTTGGAGTTTGAGGCCAGCCTGGTCTACATAGCCAGTTGCAAGGTGGCCAGGTCTACATAGAGAGATCTTGTCTCAAAAACAGAGAGGGGGAGAGAGGGGGAGAAAGAGAAGGAAAAGAAAGACATGCTAAACTTGAGTTAGCTCCAGGTATATGGTTTTGTGCAGTTTCCAGGCGGTTCTAGAGCCTTGCCTGCATCCTGTCCTGTGCAGGGCAGCCACAGGCCCACCCTCTCCTGGCTTTTCTTCTCTTTATGTCCTGGGAAGCGCAGTCTTTATGTTCTCTCCATTCTGGGCCTCTGCTGTTCCGCTGCAAACCAAACCACGCCTGTCAGCTGCAGTCTCGGGATTCATTCAGACGTGTACCCTGCTGCTCTGATTCTGTCCCGCAAGCTTCGGGAAGTGTCTAGGCCTCAGTGAGAGGATTCCTTTCAGCCATCTTCGCATCTGCTCACACATCATGGCAGGCCTCTGGAGCCCCTGGAGTCTACACCATAAGCTGCCTGCTGCCTGCTGCCTGCTGCCTGCTGCCTGCTGCAAGCCGCCGCCCCCCTTTGGCGCCCTTGTTTTCATGTTTTCCCTGTGTGACTGAGGTGTAGCCTGTCAGCTGTCTGCAGGAGGAGGGAGCCCCTTGTCCTCCCACTCTTCACTAGCTGCGGTTTACCTGGCTTGGTTCCTTCAGAGTCACGGAGCCTTGAGCTCTGTGTGCATGCCAAGCAGTCAACCCTGGGTCCCCTGGAGGAGCAGCGAGTGCTCCCAGCTGCGGAGCCACCTCTAGCCCTGCTCAGTTGCCTCCATCGGGCTCCGCCCTGCCCCTGTGAGCGGGTATCTCCTCGGTGGGACTCTCCGAGTGGACCCTGAAGTCTTCCTCCATTTCCTCCTGTGCTGCTTATGAAACAGGGCAGAGTGTGTAACTGACCTGGAAGAGGCGAGGCTGGCTGAGTCCATCCTTTGAGACAACTCCACCAGGGTTCCTACTGGGGATGACAGCATGGCTGAGGAGACAGTAAATACTGAGCAGTTCTGAGCAGTTTATCAGCAGCCCTGTGAAGTAAGCATTTTATTAATGRAGGATGTTGCCCCCAGACTTTCTGTCTGAAATCTTTATTTTTGCTCTTCTGTGACATCAGCTCTGATGCTGATAGCTTTCAAACTTTTAACCATATATCTAATGAATTATTTTACAGCCGGGCGGTGGTGGCACATTCCTTTCATCCCAGCACTTGGGAGGCAGAGGCAAGTGGATCTCTGAGTTGAAGGCCAGCGTGCTCTGTAGACTGAATTCCAGGACACAAAGAAACCCTATCTCAAAAAAAAAAAAAAAAAAAAAAAAAAGATTATTTTACATGCTAGTGAGTGATACACAATGCATACATAAACAGATGTGATTGTCAGAAAGCTGTGTAATATTTGATCCTAGGTATAATGTTCTGCAGTGTTTCCTGCCTGTTAGTTTTGTTTTCCAGTGCTGGGGATCAAACCACCATATATGCCAGGCATGCCCGTCCTCCCTCTAATTTGTCTGAAAAGCTGGAGAGATGGCTCAGCAATTAAGAGTGCTTCCTGCTGTAGCAGAGGCCCCAGGCTCAGCCCCGAGCTAGCATCTGGTGGCTCATAGCTGCCTGTGACTACAGCCCCAGGGGATCATCCTACACCATCTAGCCTCCATGGGAACCTGCCCAAACATGGGGCACCAAACACTCACGCAGGCGCACACAGGTACACAAATTAATCATAAATCTAAAAAGCTAGTTTGAGCCAACCAAGTGGATAGGCGAACTTCAGAATGGGTAGCCGCGCCATTTACTGTCTGGAAAAGCACTGAGCAGTGCATGGGGGGGGGGAGGGAGGGAGACAGACAGACAGACAGACAGACAGACAGTGTGAGTGTCTGCATAGCTTGTACTTTGCTCAGTCCTGCATCGAGAGTCAGGGCATGCCCTCAGATATGCAGACCACTAGTTACACATACCAGGGGAAACACTGGACCCTTTGTGGATTGAGGGATCTCTGCTCCTGCAAGGCTAGTGACGGCAGCTGCTTATGCTGATGTGAACGGAGCCACAGACCCTCGGGACTGGAGAACTGAAATGTCTTTCAGCCRGGTTCCCCCTTTTCAGTGCGTGCTTGATCCGACCACTTATGCCATGTGGCTTCTTTCAGGGCCGCGTCTGCCTCTCTGGCTAGGGGACGTGGGTTCTTTTCTAACTGGAGCCGAGATTTGTCTCCATGTAACTCATCCCTTTCATCCTCTCTGAACTCTGTCTGCACCTCTGAGGTTCACACACACTTTGCAGCGCTGGCTCTGCAGAGGAGAGTTCCCTAGCGGGGTCCAGCCGCCATCAGAGGTGCTTGAGCCCTTCGCTAACCTCAGTCCTGTGGTCATGCCCACACAGGACCTGATGCAGTGCACAGCGTTCGCAACAGCAGATGAGTATCACCTGGGAAGTCTGTCTCAAGAGCTGGTCTCCTGTGGCTACGTGGAAGTGACAAGCCTGCCTAGAGGTACTGCTGCCCGAACCCAGGGCCAAGTACACTATGTGCTAGAAAATGACTCTCCTGTGACTGTCATTTCTAGTGGACATCTATCTCCATTTCCTTTTCCACTGACTGGTATTATGAAAATAGTCCCAGCCGGGCACAGTGGTGCATGCCTTTAAGCCCATCCTCAGAAGGCCCAGGCAATCGGATCTCTGTGAGTTCAAGGCCAGCCTGGTCTACACAGCAAGTTCCAAGACAGCCAGAGTGAGACCTTATCTCAGAAAAAAAGAAAATAGTCTCAAAGGTCTTTATTCAAATGACATGATTAAATATATTTGTAGAGAATTTTTGGATTAAGACAAATATGCCGTTTTAATCTTTATAGGATCTCTGTCACTTGAGAAGATGAGAGACCGTGTGTCCTAGTTTCCTGTTGTGGAATTAAATACCTACAGTAAATATAAACAGAGGAAAGGTTGATCTTAGCTCCCAGTGTGGACACTCCAGTCCGCGGACAGCTACCTGTTGTTTGGGGGTTTGTGTTAAGGAGCACGTCCTGGTGAGGAGCGTGTGCCCGGCAGGGGAAGCTGCCCCCCCCCCCACACACACACACGATGCTGGGGTCCTCTTCAAAGGCTCACATCCCGGTACCTCTCTGCCTCCAGTAGGCCTCACCTCTTAAAAGCTGCCGCACTTCCAGTATAGTGAACCAGGTCTAGTCCTTTAACACATGGGCCAAACCACTGCTCCATACTGCTGCTTTCGTAACATTAGAAAGCTAGCATATGGCCAGGCAGTGATGGTATGCATCTTTGATCGCAGCACTTGGGAGGCAGGGGCAGGTGGATCTCTTGAGGCTAGCCTGGTCTGTAGTGCAAGTTCTAGGACAGCCAGAGCTACAGAGAAACCCTGCTTCCAAAAACAAAAGACTTGCACTTGTGTGCGTGCACACAAACAGACACATACATACATATCCGCATACATCCCTCACAAATAACAATGATAATAACTGATAAGCATTTTTAAAAGCTATGATAATGACAGGACCTAAGAGAGACTTTAAAAGAAATTATTAGCCTAATACTTTTTTAAAAGATTTATTTATTTATTTTRTCTATATTAGTACACTATGGCTATCTTCAGACACGCCAGAAGAGGGCATCAGATCCCATTACAGGTGGTTGTGAGCCACCATGTGGTTGCTGGGAATTGAACTCAAGACCTCTCAAAGAGCATCAGTGCTCTTAATCACTGAGCCATCTCATCAGCCCTAGCCAAATACTTTTAAGGAAAGAAAAAGCAAAAGTTAAACACATGAACATAAGAAAGAAAACTACCTTAGTGTTTTCGGAAAATTTGAAGGACTCTTGGAGACTGGTCCAGCTGGGTGGTGATGCATGCCTTTAATCCTAAAACTCAAGAGGCAGAGGAGGGCAGATCTCTGGGAGTTCAGCCTTGTCTACATAGTGAGTTCAGGGCAGCCATGGCTACATAGAGACCCTGACTCAGAAAACAAACCCCCAAACGACTCATTGGTCTTTTAACTCATCATGGGTTGAAACGACATACGTTTTCATTGTTAATTGTATGAACAGACTATATTTGATGACAAAACAAGTTCACTTAGAAGAACAATGGTGAAACGCTCAGATGACAATTGGTCGGGGGCAGCCATGACTGACCCTGGAGGCTGCCRCCAGGGCAGCCCCGGAGCTTGTCACTCCCCTTCCCATACTTGGGGCCATCTATGCAGTAAACTGTTCTGGTTAGCAAAAAGTGCTTAGGGGAGTTGGCGTATGCGCCAAAAGGTTGTTAGGGCTTTTGTCCCTGTCAAAACCCTGCCAGGAATCCTGAGGCTTTGAGAATCCTGAGGTGAGGAACCAAGTGTCGCGTCTGCACTCGAGGGACTGACTGGTGAGGACCACAGGGGCAGGCCAGGCCGGGCCATGGCTAGACACGGTCTCAAAGGCACAGACTCTAAGAAAGGAGCTTGTTCATAGCTATATAAACTAGTAATAGTAACTACAATATATTGTTTACAATTTACATTATAGAATATATGCTTATAAGAGTTATTAATTACGCCAGTATAAAAGGTAAAGTGAATATTGATATATTCTACAACATTTAAAAGACTAAAACTTGCTGGGCGGTGGTGGCCCACGCCTGTCATCCCAGCACTCTGGGAGGCAGAGGCAG
>BDUI01044064.1:6477-22340 GCA_002335545.1 Apodemus speciosus | reverse complement strand
TACCCAGTCAGTGCCTTCTTCAGTTGCCTTCTTTACTTTTTGAGATGGTATCTCTCATTAAATTTTGAGATCACTGACTTGACTAGGTTGGCCATAAAGTTAGAGTGATCCATCTCTGAATCTCAAGTGCAAAATTAGCATTCAGCTTTTATGTGGTTGCTGAAAGAGATAAGCTCAGGTTTTCTTGATTGCATGGCAAAGACTTTACCTGATGAGATATCTCTTCAGGTCCCCGCCATCTTTCTGATTTTTGATTTTCTCATTTGATTTCTAATGAGTTTCAAGAATGTAYTTTTAATTTTGTGATTACTAATGGTACTTGCTGTTTTAATTTCATTTCAGTTTTATCCTATTGACAGTGTACTTTGCTGCACAGAAGCTTTTCAGTGTTATGAGGTCCCTTGTATTGATTGTTGCTCTTTTTTATTTTTATTTTCTATATTCTTTGTTTACATTCCAAATGATTTCCCCTTTCCTAGTTCTCCTCTCCTATAAGTCCCATAAGCCCTCTTTCTCCAACCATTCCCCTATCACCTCCTCCCATTTCTCTGTCCTGGCACTCCCCTACAATGCTGGATCAAGCCTTTCCAGGACCAGGACCCCCTCCTTTCTTCTTCTTGGGAATCATTTGATATGTTAATTGTGTCTTGAGTATTCAGAGCTTCTGGGCTAATTAATATCCACTTATCAGTGACTGCATTCCATATATTTTCTTTTGTGATTGGGTTATTTTCCAGTTCCAACCATTTGCCTAAAAATTTCATGAATTCATTATTTTTAATTGCTGAGTAGTATTCCATTGTGTAAATATACCACATTTTCTGTATCCATGTCCTCCATGAAAGGGACATCTGGGTCCTTTTCAGCTTAGCCATTGATGTTCTGCTCAAGAAGTTTTTTCCTGTGCACAAGTATTCTAGGCTCTTCTCCACTGTCTCTCCTATCAGATTCAGCATATTTGGGTTCATGTGGAGGTCCGTGATCTACTTGGACTTGAGTTTTCTACAAGGAGATAAAAATGGATCAATTTGCATGTGTATTCCATTTTCTGAAAAAATCTTGCTCATTTTCAGTTAGTTTGTGTGCCTTTTATTAGTAATAGTAGGCTATATTTACTTATTCTTGACACATGTCTTTATATTACTAATTCTTAAATCTTTTTTTGTTTCCTTCTGATTATTTTGTTCTTCATTCTTAGTAGGATTGAAGCATCCACTCATTGGTCTTCTTTCCTCTTGAGGTTCATGTGGCCTGTGAGTTGTATCTAATATCTATTTATCAGTGAGTACATACTATGTGTTTTCTTTTGTGACTGAGTTCCCTCAGGATGATATTTTCTAGTTCGATCCATTTGCTTACAAAAGGCATGAAGTAATTGTTTCTAATAGCTGAGTAGTATTCCATTGTGTAAATGTACCATGTTTTCTGTATCCATTCCTCTGTTGAGGGACATCTGGGTTTTTTCCAGTTTCTGGCTATTATAAATATATCTTGCTATGAATGTAGTGGAGCATGTTTCCTTGTTACACATTGGAGAATCTTTTGGGTATATTCCTAGGAATGGTATAGCTGGGGCCTGAAGTAGTACTATATCCAATTTTCTGAGGAACCAACAGACTGATTTCCAGAGTGGTTGTACTGGGTTGCAATCCCACCAGCAATGGAGGAGTGTTCCTCTTTCTCCATATCCTCGCCAGCATCTGCTGTCACCTGAGATTTTTACCTTAGCCATTCTGACTGGAGTGAGGTGGAATCTGAGGGTCATTTTAATTTGCATTTCTCTGATGACTAAGGATGTTGAAGATTTCTTTAAGGGCTTCTCAGTCATTCTAGATTTCTCGGTTAAGAATTATTTATTTACTTCTGTGCTACACTTTTTAATAGGCCTATTAGGTTCTGTCTACCTTCTTGAGTTCTTAGTAAATTTGGGACATTAGTCCTCTATCAGATGTAGAGCTGGTAAATATCTTTTCCTACTCTGTGTATTGCCGTTTGTCCTATTGATAGTGTCCCTTACATTAGAGAAGCTTTTCAATTTTATGAGGTCCTATGTGTTGATTGTTGCTATTAAAGCATAAGCCATTGATGTTCTGTTCAGGATGTTTTCCCTGTGCCCAAGTATTTGAGGCTCTTCCCCACTGTCTCTTCTATTAGATTCAGCATATTTGGTTTTATATGGAGGTCTTTGATCCATTTGGATTTGAGCTTTGTACAAGGAAATAATAATGGATCAATTTGCATTCTTCTACATGTAGACTGCCAGTTCCACTTGTTGAAAATGGAGTCTTTTTTTATTTTTTTTAGCACTCCATGGTTTTAGTTTCTTTGTCAAAGATCAAGTGACCGCAGGTATGTGGGTTCATTTCTGGGTCTTCAGTCTATGGATTTACTTGCCTGTCACTGTACCAATACCATGTAGTTTGTATCACCATTGCTCTGTAGTACAGCCTGAAGTCAGGGATGGTGATTCCCCCTGAAGTTCTTTTATTGTAGAGAATACATTTTGCAATCCTGGGTTTTTTGTTTTTCCAAATGAACTTGAGAATTTCTCTTTCTAACTTTCTGAAGAATTGAGTTGGAATTTTGATGGGGATTGCACTAAATCAGTATATTGCTTTTGGTAAGATGGCCACTTTTACTATATTAGTCTAACCAATCCTTGTACACAGGGGATCTTTCTATCTCCTGAGGTCTTCTTTGATTTCTTTCTTCAGGGATTTGAAGTTCTTGTCAAATAGATCTTTCACTTGCTTAGTTACAGTCACACAGAGATATTTTGCATTATTTGTGATTATTGTGAAGGGTGTTGTTTCCTTAATTTCTTTCTCAGTCTGTTTATCCTTTGAGTAGAGGAAGGCTACTGATTTGTTTGAGTTAATTTTACATCCAGCCACTTTGCTGACATTGTTTATCAGATGTGGGAGCTCTCTGGTAGAATTTTTGAGGTGGCTTATGTATACTATCATATCATCAGAAAATAGTGAGATGTTGAACTCCTCCCTCACAATTTATATTCCTTGGGTCTCTTTTTGTTGTCTAATTGCTCTGGCTAGAACTTCAAGTACTATATTGAATAGGTAGGGAGAGAGTGGTCAGCCTTGCCTTGTCCCAGATTTTAATGGAATTGCTTTTAGTTTCTCTCCATTTAATTTTGTGTTGGCTATTGGTTTGCTGTATATTGCTTTTATTATACTAAGGTATGTACATTGAATTCCTGATATTTCCAATACTTTTAACATGAATGGGTGTCATATCTTGTCAAATGCTTTCTCAGCATCTAATGAGATGATCCTGTGGTTTTTTTTCCTTTGAGTTCTTTTATATAATGGATTACATTGATGAATTTCTGTATATTGAACCATCCCTGCATTCCTGGGATAAGCCTACTTCATCATGGTAAATGATCATTTTGATGTGTTCTTGGATTCRGTTTGGCAGAATTTCACTGAGTATTTTTGCATAGATATTCATAAGGGAATGTGATCTGTAGTTCTCTTTTTTGTCAGATCTTTTTGTTGTTTAGGTATCAGTGTAACTATGGCTTCTTAGAAGGAATTGAGTAGTGTCCTTTCCATTTCTAGTTTTGGAATAGTTTGAGGAGTACTGGTCTTAGATCTTCTTTGAATATCTGATAGAATTCTGCACTAAAATGATCTGGCCCTGGGAGTTTTCTTTTGGGAGACTTCTAATGACTGCTTCTATTTCCTTGGGGTTTGTGGGGTTGTTTAGATGGTTTGACTGACCCTAATTTAACTTTATTACCTGGTATCTGTCCAGAAAATCATCCATTTCATTCAAGTTTCCAGTTTTGTTGACTATAGTCTTTTGTAGTAGAATCTGATTATTTTTGAATTTCCTCAGTTTCTGTTGTTATGGCTCCCTTTTCATTGCTGATGTTGTTAATTTGGATACTGTCTCTGTGCCCTCTGATTAATCTGACTGAGGGTTTATCTATCTTGTTGATTTTCTCAAGAAAACAGTTGCTAGTTTTGTTGATTCTTTGTATAGTTCTTTTTATTTCTACTTGGTTAATTTCAGCCCTGAATTTGATTATTTCCTGCCTTCTATGCCTCTTGGGTGTATTTGCTTCTTTTTGTTCTAGAGCTTTCAGATGAGCTACTAAACTGCTAGTGTGTGATCTCTCCAATTTCTTATGGAGGCACTCAGAGACATGAGTTTTCATCTTAGTGCTGCTTTCATTGTGTCCCAAAAGTTTGAATATGCTGTGCCTTCATTTTCATTAAATTCTAAATAGTCTTTAATTACTTTCCTTATTTCTTCCCTGACTGAGTTATGATTGAGTTGATAGTTGTTCAGCTTCCATGTGTATGTGGGCTTTCTGTTGTTTCTGTTGCTATTGAAGACAAGCCTTAATCTGTATAGAATACATGGGATTAATTCAATATTCTTGTATGTGTTGAATTTTGTTTTGTGTCTGAGTATATGGTTGACGTTTGAGAAGGTACCATGAGGTGCTGTGAAGAAGGTATATTCTTTTGTTTTACCATGAAATGTCCTATAGATATCTGTTAAATCCATTTGGTTCATAACTTCATTTACTTTCACTGTGTCTCTATTTAGCTTGTTTCCATGATCTGTCCATTGGTAAGAGTGGGATGTTGAAATCTACTATTGTTGTGTGAGGTTCAATGTGTGCTTTGAGGTTTAGTAATGTTTCTTTTACAATTGTGCGTGCCCTTGCACTTGGGGCATAGATGTTCAGAATTGAGAGTTCATCTTGGTAGCTTTTTCCTTTGATGAGAATGACGTGTTCTTCCTTATCTTTTTTGATAACTTTTGATTGAAAGTCGATTTATTCTATTTTAAAATGGCTACTCCAGCTTGTTTCTTGGGACCGTTTGCTTGGAAAAATTTTTTTGCTAGCCTTTTACTCTGAGGGAATGTCTCTCTTTGTCATTGAGGTGCATTTCATGCATACAGCAAAATGTCAGGTCCTGTTTATGTATCCAGACTGTTAGCCTGTTTTTTTATTGAGGAATTGAGTCCATTGATGTTGAGAGATATCAGGGACCAATGATTGTTGGATCTTTTGTTGTTGTTATTGTTGTTGTTAAAGGTGGAATTATGTTTGTGTGTTTCTCTTCTTTTGGGTTTGTTGTGAAAGATTAATTTCTTGGTTTTTTTTTTTTCTTTCTGGGGTATAGTTTCCTTCCTTGTGTTGGACTTTTTGTTCTATTATCCTCTATAAAGTTGGATTTGTGGAAAGATATTGTTTAAATTTGGTTTTGTCTTAGAATATCTTGATTTCTCCCTCTATGGTAATTGCAAGTTTTTCTGGGTATAAAAGCCTTGGCTGCCATTTTTTTTTCTTATAGGGTCTGTGTGACTTTTGTCCATGATCTTCTTGCTTTTATAGTCTCTGGTGAGAAGCCTGGTATAATTCTGATAGGTCTACCTTTGTATGTTACTTGACCTTTTTCCCTTACTGCTTTCAATATTCTTTTTTTCTGTGTATTTGGTATTTTAATTATTATGTGACTTGAGGATTTTCTGTTCCGATTCCATCTGTTTGATGTTCTGTAGGCTTCTTGTAAGTTTATGGGCATTTCTTTCTTTAGGCTAGGAAAGTTTTCATCCATAATTTCGTTTAAGATGTTTGCTGACACTTTGAGTTGGGAATCTTCACTCTTTTCTATACCTATTATTTTCTGGTTGTGTCTTTTCATTGTGTCCTGGATTTCTTGAATGTCTTAGATAGGAGTTTTGTGCTTTTTGTATTTTCCTTAACTGTTGTGTCTACATCTCGTATTGTACCTTCTGCCACTGAGATTCTCTCTTCTCTCTTGTATTCTGTTGGTGATACTTGCATCTATGACTCCTGTTTTCTTTCCTAGGTTTTCCATCTCCAGGGCTGTCTCCCTTTGAGTTGTCTTTAATGACTCTATTTTCTTTTTTTGATCCTGGACAGTTTTGTTCAATTTCTTTACCTGTTTAATTGTGTTCTCCTGTATTTCTTTAAGGGATTTATGTGTTTCCTCTTTAAGGGTTTCTACTTGTTTACTTGTGTTCTCCTTTACTTCTTTAAGGGAGTTATTTATGTCCTTCTTAAAGACCTCTATTATATTCATGAAATGAGTGTTTATATCTGCATCTTGCTTTATAGGTGTGTTGGGGTATGACTTGCTGTGGTGAGAGAACTGGGTTCTGATGTTGCCAGGTCAATTTGGTTTCTGTTGCTTATGTTCTTAAGCTTGCCTCTAGCCATCTGGTTATCTCTGGTGTTATCTGGCTTTCCTGTCTCTAACTGGATCCTGTCCTTCCTGTAAACCTGTGATCCTGAAATCCTGTTATCCTAGGGAGTTGAGCTGTGACGGAGATGTAGGTTGTGTGGGATCAGGTCAGTACTGGGTCTCTGTTCCTGGCATAGTTGGAAACTAGAAGGAATGAGGGTGTCCCACTGGGCAGAGAATTTGCCTGGTACTTTTTTTTGGTTATTTTGTTTATTTACATTTCAAATGTTATTCCACTTTCTGGTTTCCACTCAGAAAGCCCTCTATCCAACCCCCACATCCACGAGGTTACCCCCCCACCCATTCACCCAGCATTCCCCTAAGATGGGTATCAACCCTTCACTGGACCAAGGGCCTCTCCTTCCACTGGTGGCAGATAAGGCCATCCTCTGCTACTTATGCAGCTGGAGCCATGTGTATTCTTTGTGTGGTTGTTTAGTCCCTGGGAACTCTGAGGGGTCTGATTGGTTGATATTGTTGTTTGTACTATGGAGTTGCATACCCTTTCAGCTCCTTCAGTTCTTTTCCTAACTCCTCCATTGGGGTCCCTGTGCTTAGTCCAACAGTTGCCTATAAGCATCCACATCTGTATCAGTAAGGCTCTGGCCAAGACTCTCAGGAGACATSCATATCAGGCTCCTGTCAGCCAACAGCAATAATGTCTGGGTTTGGTGGCTGCATATGAGATGGATCTCTAGGTGGGACAGTCTCTGGATGGCTTTTCCTTCAGTATGCCCTAAGATCAACAATTGACAAATGGGACACTGTCAATAGGACAAAATGACAACCAACAGATCACAAAAATTTACTCTTCAGTCTTTAAAATAACTGAATTATTCTTTGTATCCATATGGATGAACTCAAAGAATGCTGTAGAAAATAAAATTGTATAGTCACACAAAGCAAATACCACAGAAGCTTATGTGTACAAAGAGAATGGCAGTTGCTAGAGGCTGAAGCTGGGGCCAGAGGAAGTTGCTGGTCAAAGGTCACAGCATTTTCAGTTATATAGGAAGGAAGAACTGTCACTTCTACTGCATGACGGGGTGACTATAGTTAACAGTAAATAACAGGTAACCCGATCACAAAAGAACACACATAGTATGCACTCACTGATAAGTAGATATTAGCCCAGAAGCTTGGAATACCCAAAATACAATTCACATATCAAATGATTCCCAAGAAGAAGGAAGGAGAGGCCCCTGGTCCTAGAAAGGCTCAATGTAGCAGTGTAGGGGATTACCAGGACAGGGAAACAGGAGGGTGTTGATTGGGAGCAGAGGGAGGGAGAGGGCTTATGGGAATTTTGGGGAGGGGGGTCTAGGAAAGGGGAAATCATTTGAAATGTAAATAAAGGATATATCTAATAAAAATAACCCAGTAAATAACAGTATATCTCAAAGTAACTAAAAGGGTGAATTTTGAAAGTTTCAAACCTAAAACAATAAGCAAGATGGTAATTATGCCAATTTGTATGACTAAATTATTCAAAATCATGTACCTACATCAAGACATAATAGATTCATATATGACTTTCTCATAAAACATAAAATGAAGAGGTCTTGAAATAAGGTACATTTTTCACCTAAAACCTGGATTGATCTTTGGTGATATGATTTTGTTTTCTGTTTTATGCTTTTTAAGACAATGTCCCATGTAGCTAAAGCTATCCTTGAACTCCTGCCCTCCTGCCTCAGTATCCCAAGTTATGGGAAATGGTCTTGTACTGCCACAGATGGCACTATGCTCATTTCCTTTATTTAATTCAATTAATAATTAATGGAAAATCTGTTGAGGCATCATCTTGATTAAAGATTGATGTGGGGGTACTCACCCCAAAGAAGGCAGTCCCACCCCCACCCCCAGCAGGTGATCCTGAATTCTGTAAGAAAACTATGCTCCTCCATGGCTTCTGTGTAAATTACTGTCTCTAGGTTCATGCTTTGGTTGAGTTTCTGCCCTGACTTCCCTAAGTGATGGGCTGTTAATGAAAAATGGAAATGGAAAAGGAAATAACCCATTCTCTCCCCAAGTTGCTTTTGGTTATAGTGTTTATTATAGCAATAGAAATCCTAAGAGAGTTCCACAGAGTGGTTGTTTAAACCCAGGTACTGTTTGACATTAAGATTTTAGGAGAGTTCATCGGGATTTATGTTAGAAAATTATTCTATCCAAGCCCACAGATTTAGAATGTCATATATCTTTCTCTAAACAGTGAACATTGAACTGTTAAATGTCACATTTTAACGCAGTATGATTTTAAATCTTCTTGACCTGTCTTTAGATAATAATTATGGTTTCTGTTCAAATAATGCTCCCATTGTATTGGTGATGCAAAATTTATCTGGAATTGATACAGCCTCAGTGTCACATCTTTTCAAATACACTGTGTCCTTTGAMCAGCTTGTTCATTCCTTCTTCTGTCAATTATGTTTACATATGTTATTTAGAAATATCCAGATTTCTCTTAAATTTCATAACCTCGAAAGATATAGTACTTAAAATAAAAATTACTATAGATATCCTCTATAGGTGTATTTTATATCAGTTAATCTTCAAAAGTTTCTGTTTCAGGCTGCTTGAGAAGACATAGTTTTTGACATTGAATTCTAAGGAACTCGTTCACAGAAGAATTATACTTTAAAGTTACATTTCCTGTGGGGTTGGGAATCAGGTGATAGAACCTGAAGCAAAAAGTTAAAATATAAATAGACTGTAAGAYTGAGCAGGAAGAAGCCTCACTGGCTTGAACTCAGAAGATAAAYTTTGGCCAACTCTGAAGCCAGAGTAGAAGCTTCTGAATATTGTATTTGGCTGATAGTAAGCAAATCAAAATAAAAAAATATCAGGGGCTGTCATTATAGACTTAGACTCAGGAGTTCAACAAWATGAAATAGAAACTTGATGTTTTTACAAAGCTATATACAGCAGATYATAATCTGTCATTAAAGATATAAAGAATGTTGGTGAAAGTTTATAATTCTTATTTGTAAGCAGCTGTTCCTTCTTCCTTCCTGAATTACACATTTCCTTCCCTCCCTCCCTCCCTCCCTCCCTCTCTCCCTCCCTTCCTTTGTCCCTTCCTTCCTTCCTTCCTTTCTTCCTTCCGTCCTTACATATTACTCGAGTTATTTGCCTTTCTATTTGAAGAAAATATATAAGGCATATCTTTCTTTTCTACTGCTAGGTTTGCAAAGGCTCTTTTGTCCCTGGTGAAGCTCTTGGATCAATACTGAGTCATTTTCCTTGACCACTGGCTTGGTGTAATTGTCACCACTATTTTTACCAGGGTCCCCTCTTGACTTCCACCAGAGCTTGCATTGCTTCCCTTATTTATTCCATTCCTTTAACTTCCAGAGTTGTGATCTTGAACTTCTTTTAATCAAGTATCTCTGCAGAGATAAACCAAGAAATATAGACATTCTCTTATATATATAAAATATTTCTATTAGATATATTCTTTATTTACATTTCAAATGTCACCTTTCCTAAAAAATCCCCTAACCCATCCCCTACCCCTATTCACCAATCAACACTCCTACTTCCCTGTTCTGGTATTCCCCTACACTGCTGCATCAAGTCTTCTCAGGACCAAGGGCCTCTCCTCCCTTTGATGTCCAACAAGGCCATTCTCTGCTGCCTATGCATCTGGAGCCATGGGTATCTCCATGTGTACTCTATGTTTGATGGCTTAGTCCCTGGGAGCTCTGGGGGTACTGGGTGACTCATATTGTTGTACCTCTTATGATGCTGCAAACCCCTTCAGCTCCTTAGGTCCTTTCTCTAGCTCCTCTATTGGGGACCCTGTGCTCAGTTCAATGGCTGGCTGAGATTTTCCCCCTCTGTATTTGTCATACACTTGCAGAGCCTCCCAGGTGACAGCTATATCAGGGTCCGGTCAGCAAGCACTTGTGGGCATCCACAATAGTTTCTGGGTTTTGAAACTGTATATGGGATGGATCCCTGGGGGCAGTCTCTGGATGGTCTTTCCCTCAGACTCTGCTCCACATTTTGTCTCTGTATCTCCTTCTGTGGGTATTTTGTTCCCCCTTCTAAGAAGGACCAGAGTATCCATACTTTGTTCTTCCTTCTTCTTGGGCATCATTTGATATGTAAATTGTGTCTTGGGTATTCCAAGTTCTGGGCTAATATCCACTTATCAGTGAGTGCATACAATGTGTGTTCTTTGTGATTGGGGTTGCCTCACTCTGGTGATGCAGGCCAATAGGATTTGCTGAAAGAGGCAGAGGCAGGAGGACCTAGAGTTCGAGGCCAGCCTGAAATGTAGACATTCATTTCCTGCCAAATTTTCATGACTTTCTTTATGTATCTAATGCTTTTTTTTGGGGGGGGGGGTAGTTACAACTTTTAAAACAATTAGCTACCACAGCTACCATTTTCTTCCTGTGGCTTGTATACGAGAACCTCATTTTAAGTACTCAATAACTTTATAGAAATGAGGGTTGAAATAATGGACTAGAGCTCAACATTTCCAATAGAAGAAGTGAAATACCTTCATAGCTCACGAATACTATAGTGCTTTGKATTTACCTCTTTTATTGCCACCAAGCTTTCTTCCTTCCCTCTGCCCCTTCCTTCTCCTTTCCCTCTTTTTTCCCACGTCTTTTTCTTTTTCCTTCTCTCATTTTTTGACATGATCTTGTGTACCATTATTATGTAACCATGGGTCTTAAAGTCATCAGGTAGCCAAGGATGCCCTTGAGATTATGATATTCTAGTCTCTACTTCTCAAGTTCTAGGATAATAGACATATACCAGCATTTATTATTTGCTTGTGTTTGATTAGCCTATCCTTCCAGCAGGATGTAAGGTTGGGAAATTACATATCTCGACGCTGTTTATCATGAAGGCAGGTATCACTAACTCAAAGCCAATTAACAAATGCTTATTGAAACTAGTAAAATGAGTAACGCTCTTCCACCAGGGAAATGTCTAAAGAGTTGGAGCAACAGCTCGGCAGGTAAATGCTTTCCCGACTCTTGTAAAGGGATTGGGATTGGTTTTTACCACCCACATGGAAGTTCACCACTGTCTGTTATTGATGCAGAGCCAGTAATTCTATTTCTGAAGGGTTTCTTTAAGATGTAATTTCTAAAAAAAATGTGATACCTGTCTTTTGTGGAAGCCTTTCCTGGATTCTTTGGTATTTCTGGTAAGTTTATGATGTACAAAATAAGAAAAATGACTATGGAGAAACAGAGCTATGAGTGTTACAGAAACAGAGTCTTTGGTTTTTTTCTTCAAGAGACGTGGAGGCCCCTCAGAAAATTAGACATAGTACTACCTGAGAACCCAGCTACACCACTCCTGGGCATGTACCCAGAAGATGCTCCAACATATAATAAGGACACATGCACCACTATGTTCATAGCAGCCTTATTTATAATAGCCAGAAGCTGGAAAGAACCCAGATGTACCTCAACAGAGGAATGGATACAGAAAATGTGGTACATTTACACAATGGAGTACTACTCAGCTATTAAAAACAATGACTTCATGAAATTCACAGGCAAATGGATGGAACTAGAAAATATTATCCTGAGTGAGATAACCTAATCATAAAAGCATGCACATGGTATGAATTTACTGATGAGTGGATATTAGCCCAAAGGCTGCTAATACCCAAGATATAGTTCACAGACCACATGAAGCTCAAAAAGAAGGAAGACCAGAGTGTGGGTGCTTCGATTCTTCTGAGAAGGGGAACAAAATACTCACAAGAGCAAATATAAATTGTAGAGACTGATGGAAAGGCTGTCCAGAGACTGTCCCACCTGGGATTCATCCTATATACAGTCACCAAACCCCAACACTATTGTGAATGCCGAAAAATGCTTGCTCAGAGGACCCTGATATGGCGGTCTCCTGAGAGGCCCTGTCAAAGCCTTATAAAGACAGAGGTGGATGCTCGCAGTCAACCATTGGATGGGGTGTGGGGTCTGTCCACAATGGTGGAGTTAGAGAAAGGACCAAAGGAGATGAAGGGGTTTGCAACCTCATAGGAAGAACAACAGTATCAACCAATCAGAACCCCCAGAGCTCCCAGGGACTAAGCTATCCACCAAGGAGAACACATGGCTCCAGCTGCATATATAGCAGAGGATTGCCTTGTCAATGGAAGGAAAGATCCTTGGTCCTATGAAGCCTCCATAGATGCTCCAGTGTAGTGGAATTGAGGGCGTGGGAGTCCTGTGGGTGGAGGAACAACCTCATAGAAGCAGGTGGAGTGAGGATGGGATATGGGTTTTCCAGGAGGGGGAAAACAGGGAAAGGGGATAACATGCAAAATGTAAATAAAGAAAATAGCCAATAAAAAAAAAAAACATTTTGTTATCTCAATAAACTTTCAAAACCCCTTAAATAAAAACCTTTGAGGCTGAATACCCCCAGGGAAGTATTGGCTTCAGGTACTTCTATTACTGGAAGTAAAAACCTGTTCCAGTCCCCTTTACAATGTAATAGAGGTCAAACATTACTTGAGGATAAAAGTCTGTGAGGAAAATGGAGAAATAGACCCCTCCTCCAAATGACTTTACTGTGTTGTATGCACAGTAATTTACATGAGTGGACAACATGGTAGAATGAGAAAGAGATGCCCATTTTATGTATTCTGTCCTTGTTTCATGTGGGTGTTTCTGTGTCACACTTAACATATTATTATGAGAAAATTAAGGAGTATAGAAATTAATTCACTTATGATGACACAAATATTATACAGTCAGATAAGTCTTTCTAATTCTAAAATAAATTCCCTTTTATTATAGTACTATACCTAATGAAATTAAAATTCCAACTTCATTTTTTGTGGTAAACCTTTGCACATGGAGATTAGAATTAATACCCACTGGTTTTCAGATCATGTATTCCATGAAATTGAACCAGTTGCTTTACTTAGTGGACTTTCTAGAGGGATCAGGGTATAGGGAAAGATCAAGAGTGCCTTCAGGTCAGTTGGCATGCAATCATATCTTCTTATCCTTTCATTAATGTGTTTTTTTGGCAGGATCTCCTTCTACAGGAAAAGTCCACAGCATCTGCACAATCACACATGTCATGAAACTACCCAGAAGCCAGGGGACATGGTGTTCTTCCTAGTTTCAAATATGAAATGGTTTCTTTGTATCAAGGATCAATTTAATCTACTTGCTTGACATTGTAAACTGAACTCCTAATACTCCTTGCAATCTCCAGCTGCTTGCTTATATTTCTACTTCACATTAACATTTTAATGCAATGAATTCAAAATATATTCAAGGAGCCYCTTTCCCACCTTGTATCTCTCATTTCTTTAGTCTCTCTGATATAAAATCTAGAGTTCYTTTCTTTGTATTCAGCATCAGAGCTAGAACATCAGCCAGCAAGTCATATGGGTTTCYKATTCATCTCTACCCTTCTTACATTTCCTTCATTATTATTTCCCCTTTACACCTCTCAACTGGGATTCCTACAGCAGTTTTCTGTCCACTGTCCTTGGATTTTCTTTCCTTTATTTCAAGTAATCTTTTTTCTTCATTCCTGTTTTTTTTTAATCTTTAATAATTTTTTACAGTCCAGCCTTTATCCCTCCTCCCCATCCACCTTCTGATAGTTCCTCATCCCATTCCTCCTCCCCATGTCAAAAAATCTTGTAAGCTATTATTAAAATATTCTTTCTAAAGTGATATTCTTATCATGACACTTCTGTTTATGACATTCAGGTGTTCTCTTGCCTATCAAGGTGGCAAAAATGTGGAGTAGCACAAAGCACATTCTTCCCTGATCTTTATAGCAATGTCCCCCAAAGAGTTTACCTTTCCTTCATAGTACAGCTATTAAAAACAGCTACATGCATTCCTTGAGATGTGTCTTATTTGATCTCTCATGTGTTTGTAATCATTCTCRGTCAGCGTCAAAAATGTATTTTCATGATCCCTTGGCATTTTGAATATGCACTGCAGAAATAACCTCACTTTTTCATGTATTATAGCCACATATCTACTTTGTGTTCTATTGAAATATAGAGTTCTTAGAGAATTAACTTCTGCAGGATTGTGTCTTTGTAGTTCACACACTTGCAACAAGATATTGAGCTACTGATTACTGAGAGACAGGTAGCATTGGGAAGGGCAGATAGAACAGAGAGGATTAGAAAATGGTGAAAGGTGTGACCAAGGCTGATTAGACAGAGGAAAAAATATTGTAAGATCAATATGGATAAAATAAAGAACTTCTGAATGAAAATCCCGAGAGAAATGTATTGGATATGTAAATTGCTGCTATCCAGCAAAGGTTAAGTTGGATTGAAATGATTCAATGTACAAAAGACTGCTATGATGTGTCATTAAATCCTCCATTTGGACTCAGTGACAATCTTCTGAAAATTAAGGCAAATCGTGTCTCTTGGGTCAATGTATTTTGTGAAAAACAGTATGTTTGGGGTCTGGTTACTCTACTGTGCATCATTCCTTATATCCTACCCCTTAAAAGAGAAAGCTATAATTACTTGCCATGTTTGGATTTGGATTCTGTGGCCATCCACTAATGGTTGACTAAATTGCTCAAGGCTTATGTTCTTGATGGAAGGAAATTCCTATAGTGTTAATTATGTTATGTCTTTCAAACATTTAAAAATCACATTTATTTTATTGACTTTTCTGTTTATGTATGCATGTATATGTATGTGTATTATGAAAGTGTAATGTATATGTGTGTGTGTGTTTGCATA
This sequence comes from Apodemus speciosus, assembly GCA_002335545.1. NCBI lineage: Eukaryota > Metazoa > Chordata > Mammalia > Rodentia > Muridae > Apodemus > Apodemus speciosus. The sequence continues at coordinate 7,364 of BDUI01044064.1, read as the reverse complement.
TGTGTGTGGGCTTATATGTGGATTTTAATATATGTAGATGTATGTATATGTGTATTTATGTTTGTATGCATGTGTCTGTGCATGTGTGTATACATGTATATGTGTGTATGCAAGTGTCTATATATCTGTGTGAATGTTTATATGTGTGTATGTGTGTATGAGCATGTGTGYGTATGTGTCTGTGTGAGTGTGTGTGTGTATGTGTGTGTGTGTTTTCTTATGAGTCTCTAGAGGACAGAGGACAACCTTGGGTGTTATTCTCTGAACCATGTTTCATATTGTTTGAAACAAGGTCTGTCAAGTGCCTGAAGCTCACTGAGTGGGCAAGGTTAGCTGACCAGTAAGTTAGAGGTATCTACCTGCCTCTCATTCTCCAGTGTTATTCTGGCAAGGACATGTCCCTATGACAGACCCTTTTACAAGGACCCTTTCATAGAACTCAGGTCATCAGACTTTGAGGGGAACTGAATGAATCCTCTCCTTAGTCTCCTTTCATATATTTTAATCATAAATGTATATTCATTTCAATTGGTTTGTCACAGTTAGATATTCTCTAGTTACTTTCTGTTATGATAGATATGGATTTACTAGAGAGACCCACCTTTCTAGCTCCCTCATTTCACTATCTTTATGTTGTTATGTGTCATATATATTCCATGAAAGCATTTTCTGCACTAGAAAAGCACCCCAGAGTTGTACTTCATTTTGTTCCTTACTAGAATAGCTGGGGTGGACAATCTTGATTGTCAGTTTTACTAGGTTGAGAGATACCTTGACAACTGGTAAAACATACATCTTTCTGACAGGGGTTCTATGACTGATTGATTTGTGAGTCAGCGAACTTGTAGACTAACAATTGTTCTGCCTGTAGACCTGCATAGTTTAAA